>JAYGGG010000468.1:0-100376 GCA_036346245.1 Bonia amplexicaulis | reverse complement strand
GTTTTATCGATATTCAGATATGAGCAAATACGAATGCGATAAACAAAGTCCATATTTCAAAATTTTCATATTCATATTCGAGAATATTTGTATCCATATTGGAGAATAATCGTACACATTCATATCCAAGAATATTCATATTCGAGACTATTCGATTCGGATTAGATCAAATTCCTATGTCTATCATCGGTAACCATGAAAACTAACAAAACCACTAGGAATTTGTTCTACTGAGATTTGTTACGAAGTTGTAGGACAATATTCAGATTCTTCCAAATTAAGTACATATTCGATTCGATTAGTATCTCATTGCAACATTCAATTCGTATTTGTATTCGAGAATATTCGAATTCGTATTCATGCCAAAAATATGGATTCGTATTCATATTTGAGATTATTCAATAGTATCCGATCCATTTCCATTCTTAGTCGACAATATGACAACCCACCGACCGTCAGGATTCCCGCAACTAACCAGAAAACTCAGATGCAGAGCAAAGAAAAGAATGCACATTAAATCTGCTCATGCTTTAAACATAAACAACAAATTTTTATCACAAGAGAGTATGGCTTAGCAACTGTGTTTTAAAACATTAAGAGTGTGCAACACCAAATTTTATATTACAACATAAAAGATATTTCAAATGAACCATATACATGCCCGAACATAGACAAGACCTAAAACTAGTACATGATCGTGCAAAACTGCACACCCGCAAGTGAACGGGTTGCCACTGAAATAGTGGCGAGTGTCGTGTTCTCCACATGGACTAGACTAAGACTACCGGTGCTCAGCTAAAGCTAGATCAAACAAAACGGGGGAGAAAACTAAACCTAAAACGAACTCTAACTCGTACGGACGAAACGAAGAACAACTAAACGACGACTCACTACACAAATGACACACAAACGACAACGATTACCGATCGACGATATAAATAACTACCGACCGCTAGACAGCAGGAGGAAGTCGAGAAGCACGGAGGGAGTCGAGAAGCACGGAGGGAGTCGAGAGAGAAAGAGAGAGGAAACGATCGACAGCTAACTAAACGACAACGGCACACGACAAAGTAACAAACTACAACTATGATCGCTCGACCTAACTATCGACAGACCGCAGAAAGAAGAAATGAGAGAGTCTAGAAGCAAGGAGGAAGTCGAGACAAGAATGGGGAAGGGTACGATCGCGGCTAGCTAAATCAGCAATGACTACACACAAACAAGGACATATAACTGTAGAAGTTGGACTAACAAATAGATAAACACAAGCACATCTCAAAAGCTAACATAAAATCTCTACCATCACATATAACAATTGGTATTACTGAAAATACTACTTGGCAACTAATCGAACACAATTTGCAAAATTATCACGAGCATATATCACAATAACAGACTCGAGATAATCGGGGCTCGAGAACATATCCACCGATCTTATGCATGCATCACGCTTAGACATAAACCACATTCACATGTTTCACAAGAACAAATAGAGCATAATATCATCTCGGTGAATACATGCACAATCACGATTAGCGTAAAACATTCCTCAATTCATCATCACAACCACATAGCACAATCTCAAAATAACAAGCACAGATCATAAAGCATCAATTAACGTGGTTATAACACAATTTATTTGAATGTTAATTGAGAACAGCAGAGAAGTAAAAGGGAGAAGAACGGATGAACCAAGTGAAGAGGAAGCGGGGGAAACCGAGAAGGGTTGAAGAAGACGATGCAATCGGTGGGGAAGAAGCCGTCGGTGTAGAGGATGGTGGCGGCGAAGGGAAGCAGTTGTGCGGTCGTCGTCGGTGAAGTGGAGGAGCAGGGTCGGCGAACTCGGTGGAGTGGATGCGGGCCGCCGATGAGGAAGAAGTCGCCGTCGGTGTCGGTGAAGATGTGGCGAAGAAGAGGTCGGCGAAGAAGAAGCCGTCGGTGGAGATGATGCCGAGGCACGGTCGCAGAGAGGAAGAAGAGATAGCCGGCACGCCTGGTGGTGAAGAGGCGGTGGAGTGCCGATGAAGGAAGGCGGAGGGAGTAGATCGGCGGAGCGCTTTCGGTAGGAGGAGTTGCCGGACGTGGAGAAGAAGGAGAGGTGGCGGCGCACGGTGGAGATGGGCAAAGGGAGGCGACCGACCGTGAGATAGAGGATGCGGTGGCGTGCGGAGAAGGGAGAGGCGCGATGAGGAGAGGGTGGCGCGGTGGCTAGCCGGAGAGGAGGGGTGGCGCCGCGAACGTGGGATGGTGGCGGCTCGGTCTCGGTGGTGGTGAAGAAGAAAGTAGGGGGGAGGAGAGGAAGCAAAGGGAGGCAAGGGTATAAGCGGCGAAGAGAGGAAGGAGATGAAGGCGGCGGAGAGGATTGGCGCGATGGTCAAGAGCAGCAGCTGGTGGTGGAGAAGAAAGTGGCGCGCTATGGAGAAGAAGGCGTGGTGGGTTGGCGGTGGTGAGTCGGAGAGTGGAGAAGGAGATGGTGGCGCAGAGGGAGGAGATCGGCGACAGTGCGACCGGCCACGGCCGGCCGGATCTGGAGGAGGAAGGGGAAGCAAGAAGGCGAAGGGAGGAGAGAAGAAAGGCCGGGCTCGGGTCTCCCACAAAGCGGCTACGATTTTGGTGAGATGGGGAATTTGGAATTTTGCAGATTAGCCCCAAGGATCTTAGGGTTTACAAAGAGGTCCTTCCCATTAGTATTTTCTTGTGTTTTGGCCTCGAAACTCCGATTTCATCGCGTTTGATCCTACGCATCCGTGACGACGCACATCTCTCATGAGGAGCAGTCCCGAAAGTCCAGATTTGTCATTTTTGCGCCTCGATCGCGCTGGCCTGCAGAAAAATATATAAAAATGTAAAATGGTCCATTTCGAGCAATTAAATATGGAAAAACGTGTAAATGATGATAAATGGTTTCAAAATATAAAAAATATGAGGGTAAAATGACGGCTAAATATATGCAAAAATGACGCATGTCAGTACACTACTACAAAAGAGGCTACACTGGAAGCTTACATCACAGACGGTTCCTAGGAACCGTCTGTACTGCAAGTATCACAGACGGTTCATACAAATAACCGTCTGTGGTATTTTCAGAGACGGTTTTTAATATGAAGCGTCTGTGATAATGAAGTTATCACAGACGGTTTTTAATAAAAAATTATCTGTGAAGTATCACAGATGGTTCTAGATAAGAACCGTTTGTGATAATGGCGGACATCACAGACAGTTCTTCTGTAATACTTCATAGACGGTTTGTATTAAAAACCGTCTGTGATAATGAAGTTATCATAGATGGTTCGTATTAAAAACCATCTGTGATATGTTTCACCTTGCAATTCCCAAAACTTCATAATTTTCTCGCTTGAGTCCGAGTAGATTCGCTTTGAGACACTTTCGATAAACGGGCATAACTTTTGCATACGGTGTCCGTTTTCGACGTTCTTGTACTCGTTGGAAAACTAACGACGAGCCCGATAAAAAATGACCCGCTTACGATAGTCGCCCTCCAAGACCCCAAAAATCGGTCATCTTTGGATCTAAACCTGCGTCGCAAGTTTTTGGTTTCTGTTTTTTTCCTTTTTCTCGGTCTTCCCTTCGGAATTTGGATTTTGCTTCAACTGAAAAGTTGTATATCTCATCGAAACCTTTCAAATGAGTATATATAAGCCATATAAAATTTTGCTATTTTATCTTTTGAGAGTAGTTGTTTATATTGCATCGGTATATAAAATTTTGTGTTCTAATTCACAGACGGTTGGTATATAGAACCGTCTGTGATATTCTGACTGCTAGGCCCGTCGATCCTCCTCAAACCAATCCTAGCCAATAGAAATCCACCAATCCTCACCCCACGGATCATAGCTCCCTTTCTTATAAATAATCACTAGAACCCAGCCTCCTTGATGTTCTCCTCCTCCTTGTTGTTCTTCTCCTCGTTGCTGTTCTCCTCGTTGTTGTTCTTCTCCTCATTGTTGTTCTTCTCCTCATTGTTGTTCTCCTCTTTCTCGTTCTTCTCCTCTTTGTTGTTCTTCTCCTCCTTGCTAAGCCTTACCATAATAGCCTAGCCTCCTTGCTGTTCTCCTCTTTGCGACTGAAATTTCACTTGAAGCAAGATGGAAAGGAAGAAGGCAATGGCAAGATGGAAAGGAAGAAGGCCGGCATAGAAGCTATTGATTTTTTGTTGGCGTATTTTTTGGTGGCTGGAGTCATAAAATCAGATGGAGGGTTCACAATGTACAATGAGTTTTTGTTTGGGATAAGATTGACATTGATTGTAATTGTAAATGTATTTGCTAATGGATATTTTATTCCATTTCAATTAATTGATTTGTGAAATGGATGTTTTATGTTTATGAAATGAATTGAGATGTGCATTGGATGTATACATGTACATGTTGATCTGCTTGTTTCAGAGGGCATGGCTAGCATTTCCTGAGGCTAGCCAATAAACAGAAATAGATTTAGGGGTAGAAGAGAATAGCACATATGATTTTTAACTAAAAATCGTCTGTGCTAGTTGATAATCACAGACAATTTTTAGTTAAAAATCGTCTCTGATATTTAGATATCACAGACGTTTTTTTAACTAGAATCGTATGTGATATTTATATATCACAGACGGTTTTTAGTTAAAAACTGTCTGTGATATTTACACATAGACGGTTCGAAAGCCGTCTATGATGACCTCGTATCATTACTGACCCATAAATTTAGACGTCTCACAAAACCGTCTGTGATGACGTTTCTGAACCGTCTGTAATACGGTTTTCTGTAGTAGTGTTAGTCATCACATTTTAAGGAGTCATCGGATGTGAGGCTAAAATTTGGCTAAGTCTTGGGCATCCTCACTGTAACATCCTGATTTTCAAAGCCTTTTTGAAGCTTTTAAAATAAAATTAACCATTTGGATTTTTTCTTGAATTAATTAAAGCTTAAATGGAATTTTATGAATTAAAATAATTTAATGTGCATAAATTAAAATTCAATAATTAATGAGGAGTAGGTTATTTGGCTTCCTTGTGCTTCAAGGAATTTTCTGAGATTTTCCTGGGTTTATTTGCTATTTTCTAGAGCTCAAATAGATTTATTTGAACTTCTGAAATAAGAAAATCCCCTAGAAAGTCCTAAAAGCCTTTGGGCCAAAGCCCACACCCACTAGCCCATTTCCACATCGGCCCAGCCCACTTTTCCCCACACTAGACGTAAGGCGGCGCGATTCGGCCATCGCCCTCTCCGTTGATGGTCGCCACGTGTCAATCATCGATCGCCTTTCCTCGCCCACACCCCTACATCTCTACCGTCCACTTGTCGTTGCGTGCGTTGTCGACCTCACGGACTCCATCCGCCATTGTAGCCACCTCAAGACTATCTCGCGTCCGTGTCCCCGTCATCCGGACTCTCACCGCTCCACTTGAACTCTTGGCGCCGGTGCTATAAATAGCCGCCACCCCACCTCTTTTCCCGTCTGAGTCGCGCCCCTAGCCGAGCTTACCTTTGCATCAACGCCTTTGCGGCCTTCATTGTCACCCTCGTTCGACCACTCACCGGTAAGCCCTCGACGTCCGCGCCCTCATTGTCTTGCTCAACCCGTCATCCGCCACTAGGAGCCCGCGCCACCGCGCTCGTCACTCCGACCATCGCACCGCACCACCCCACCACCCTCGGCTCATGGACCACCCTCACGAGCCAACGCAATGCCTCATTCCGCATCGCCTGCGTCACCCCACCCCACGCAGCGTCGCCCGCTTCTTTGTGAACTCATTCCATGTGCACCGAGATCTCGACATGTGGGTCTTGCTTGCCGATCTACTATGCCATGAGCTAGTTGAGTCATCGAGCCACGCCATCCGCCACGCCGCCCTAATCACGTGTGTCATCGCCACGTCGCCTTAGTTGCCCACCAACTACCACATCATCCAAGCCGTTGTCGACACTATTCCATGAGTCGAGTCCACCGTAGACTAGCTATTCCATGCACCGAGTCTATAGCACAAGTACAATTTCTGAATTTTCATCATTTCCTTAGATTGGATTTTCTTCCGAGAGCCCGTTCTTCTCTCGCCCTAGTCTCGATTGATCCGATTATTTTTCTAAATTCATCTAAAATTGAGCTCTATCTTTTGGTTCTAGTTTGAAGTTTTGGAGTTCATTTGAATTTTATTTGATTTTATTTGTTCCTTGTTCGCTTTCTCTCTCGTTAGATAACCTCTTTGAAAGAGCAAACACGGGATCGAAGATCAAGAAATTGGTAATCGAGCAAGGCCAAGGCAAGTCATGTCCTTTGATCATGTTAAAACTAGTTTTTAAATCTATTTATTTATTATTTTGTTTTAAATTATCATGCATTGCTATTTTTTTACAAACCCTTGTTTTGTAGTTATTGTCCTATTTGATTAATTTCTCCTTGATAATTTAAATGCCATGATTTCATTATCACCATAGGGTGGGTATTTATCTAGTGATATAATATTAGTTGTCAAATGGGTTGTACATTTAGTATGCTTAGCCATGCTTGTAGTACATTGGGTTATCATCACATGTGATCAATTAATTAATTTTGACTTAATGTTGTATTAAATTATGGTGGTTAGCCATAGTTATAAAATTTATGCACCTTGGTATGGGTAGTATCATTGGTGATGGTTATATAAAATGGTTTTCACTTGGGCGAATGATCGTGTAGTAATGGGGGGAAGTGTGGTTAGCACTTTAAGGATGTGGATATTTCGCCTGGGTAATGTCTAAGAACTTAACTTTGTATGCCATTGATCTGAGACCTATCGTACAACCACATGACCACATGTCTAGTATGGGATAGACCTGACTAATTAATTTATGATGTTTCAATTTCGGTTTTGCCGTTGGTATGTTGGGGGTGTTGGTTAGATCTCTCTATGGGAATAAGAGGGATCTGTTGACTAGGTGGTTAGCCTACTTGATCATGAAATCTTAATAGGCGAAATTGTGTTCAGATTGAACTTTGTAACAGCCTTGTCATGAACTCTCTGCCGCATACCAAAAGAAATGTGTTACTCATGGGCAATATGAGATGATCATGTCTTGTGGGTAAAGTTGTGTAACCTCTACAGTGTAAAACTATTCGAATAGTTGTATCCCCAATTATAGATAATGCTTGGTGATTTCACACGGGGTAGAATTTTCATAAAATTTGGTTGGATTAAGTTGGGAAGTGAATGGTTAGTTCACTTGTGGTACTCTCAATTCCTTTGTTTATTTAATTATTAATCACTTTCAAAGTTCGCTTTCAATCTATTTATTATATTTAATTCAAATTATTGCTTTCTGCAAACTAACCACTCAGCTATCCATTGGCAAGCCTTGCATATTATGTTGCATTGTTTGTTACAAATGACTTGCTGAGTACTATATGTACTCACACTATATTCTTATTTTCTTAGTTGAAGAAGAAGAACCATACCAACCGAGAGTGTGAAGGAGGATACTCAACGACTTCTAATTAGGACATTGCTCCCCAGTCGATTGCCTGTGTGCATGACGAATGGCCACTTCGTCTTCATTGTGTTTTTTGCTGCTAGTTTTTTAGCCTTTTGGCTGTTAAAATGTAAACTTGACCATAAGGTCGCAACTATGATAATTAATAATATTTGAATCATTTCGTAGTAAGTCATTATGTGGTTAATATTTTGTCAATGTTTATACAGTGTGCACTAGCGTGATCTTAGACTAGTTTGGATTTACATATTTAGGTCTCAACACTCGTACCCATCAAGCCAATATTTTGGCCAAGTCATTGGTGCCTCGTGGACCCCTCAAGCCTTGTGCCTCGTATGAAGCCCTCATCCTCGCGTGGAGCAGTCACGTGATATAAAGCCAAAATTTAGCTAAGTCTTGAACACCCTCATGCTCATCAAGCCAAATTTTTTGCTAAGTCACGGGTGTCCTCGTGCGTATTCCTTAGCCCTTGTGCCTCATGCGACATTGAGTTAAAACTTGGCTAAATCTTGGCTGTCTGCAATCTCATCAGGCAAAAATTTGGCTAAGTCTTTGGTGCTCCGCTAAGTGCATGTCAAAAATGCTTCCGGCATATCGTAGTGAGTATATTTGTGAACATGATTCAAGATCTCAGCACTCTTCTTTGCCCCTCGAGTGCCCTCCTAGGTGCCCAAGGGACAAGGGGCAATTGCTAAGGAATCCAACCAACTCCATGCGCACTAACCAACTGCATGCACATAGCACTCTGTGGCCACACATGCATCGTAGCCTTGGCATCTCTACGCTCACCCTGGCAACTACGCCTTCTATTCTGCTTTGAACAAGTGCATGTCATGTTACCGGTAGTTCAACAAGGATGTCACACCACTTGGTGCATGAGCCCCACTGCGGTGTCAGCAGAAAGCACTATCGCTCCTTGAAGGTACTCCGATATCACCTCAGAGGCTCACTACCTAACCCAGCAAGCGCGCCCAAGGTGTTCTGGTCATGGAGATTGTAGCCGCTAGTTAGCAGCTCCGACATAACTACGAACGCATCACATACTCGCGTGGTGATAGGCGACCCATCCGCCGACATGATTGGCACGCTCAGACGTCATGCGCCCTATAACCTAGCACACCAATAAAAAATGCTCTTGTGCCCTGGCAATCATCAGTGAACGCCCTGGCAAGCAACCTCCAACGAGCACCTGAAAGGAACGGAGTCATTTCGTCGAGCATTTGGCAAGCAACGGCGAGAACAGAGTTGAGCTGCTCGCACACCAGCGATGGTGAGTGTGGCCTTGAGTGGGAGAAGGGCTTGCTCCGGTGGGCACACACACGATAGTGGCATGCGTAGATAAGGGTGTGTGGGCTGGGTTGGGGTCAGGGCAGCGGTCTCACTGGGACAGGCGTGTGCGAGTGCGACAACGGCATGAAGGAGCACGAGTGTGGGGGGAATGCAGGGTTGTCGCATGAAGGGGTGGAGGTCAGAGGGAAGACGCGTGCGAATGTGTGATGGGAATACAGGAGTAGAGGAAGGGTGGGATTGAGCGACGCGCAAGGGTGAGTGACGAGGAAGGAAAAATTGCTCAGTTTACCACTACCGGCATGGTTGAGGAGCACATCAAGGCAGTGGTGAGAAGAGTATGGGGGGTGAGGAGGTCGGCCAGGGTGGTAAGGACGTTAGGGACAGATGAGGCGGTCAGTGGCTACTAGATCTAGACAAGGGAAGATTAGGCAGGGCTAGAGGTAAGCAACGTAGGATGAAGGAGAGAGGAGAGGAATGTGGGGTGTGGTAGAGCCATAGTACGAAGGAGAGGAATCTGTGGTGCGGTGGAGCTGTAGTACAAAAACTAGGCCGAACCATCGGTTCAACATGGAAAAAACCAGGATTAGCGAGAGAAGTTGATCGCTTAGGAAAAAACTAGAGAATAATACCACTTGTAACAAAATCAACAAGACAGCACAAAACAATGAAGAACAGTCAGAAACATGAGATAAAAGATTTAACATGAAAAACCCTTACGGAAAAAACTACAGATGCACAATTGGCAAAATGACTATATGAGAAGAAGTTACAAACATAGGAAAATTCAACGATCTTACAAATATATATATATATATATATATATATATGCTAGGATCGAGTCCTTAACAATGAAAGGAACAGAGTCCTACTCGGTAACAAAATAGAGACCTATCAGAAGTTGGAACTATAACCTTCTCATTGACAGGAACAACAACTCACTCAAAGAGTCTTAAAAAATAACGGTGTAGAGTTGTAGCCACGTTTAACTCCAGTCGATGTACGCACCTTAGAGCACCATGTTGTAGGTTGGTAAGATGATGCTAATCATAATATCCGGTCGGTTCAGATTGATTCTGATTGAGCCCTTCAAGCAGTCAAAAGACTAGCCGTGGTCGGATCTAAGTAGATTCGGATCATAAAGTACAAAATCTTCACCTTAATACGATTACTCCTGTAGAAAAAAAGATTCGAAGAACTTCTCGATGAAATTGTAGAATGTGGACTGCGGTGGAGCTACATTATGCAAAACCGGGTCACATCGTCAGTTCAACTAGAAAAAAACTAGGATCGGTAGGTGGCCCAGTATGGCAAGAGAAGTTCACCGCTTAGGAAAAAAACAGAGAATAAATGCCGCCCCAGTATAGCGAGAGAAGTTCACCGCTTAGGAAAAAACCAGAGAATAAGGGCCTGTTTGGGACTGCTCCGCTCCAACTTTTTCAACTCTGCTTCAAACTTGTCTAGCCAAACGGGTCCAACTCCAAAAACTCTGCTCCAAAAAAAAGGTGGAGTTGAAGGCCTGCTCCACGTTTTTTCTGGAGCTCCTCAAGGGGTACTCCAGAAACTGAAGTTTTGTATCTCCTCATGGAGTTGGGGAAAAATTACCCACCAATGCTATTACACAGTCCCCTCCGCATCGATTCGTTTCACTGTTCTCTCCCACCCACCGCGAGTCCTCTTCTCCCCAACCCGCCCCTCATGACGCGTCCCCCCGCCGCCCTTCCTCCCTGACGCTGCCCCTCCCGTCGCCTTCCTCCCGCGACGCCCCCACCGCGCCGCCTCCTCTCCGCCCCCACCCGCCCGCCCTCCTCTCCGCCCCCACCTGCGCCTCTCCTCCGCCCCTCCGCCGCCTCCTCCTCCCGCCTCCCGCGCCCTCCTCCTCCCTCCTTCCTCCCACCAGCGCGCTCCTCTCCTCCGCCTCCCGCCCCTCCCGCCTTCTCCTCCGCCCTCCCGCCCAGCCTCCTCTCCTCCGCCCCCACCCGCCAAGCGCTCCTCTCCTCCGCCCCCTCCCGCCGCGCCGCCTCCTCCTCCGCCCCCCTCCCGCCGCGCTCCTCTCGTCCGACCTTCATTCTCTCGACCGAGCGGCTCCCGCGAGTTCGCCCTTCCCAATCCTAGCTCTGCGCCGCCATCGATTCCGGCCATGACGGCGAGCTCTGACGAGGTGATTCTATACACCGATTGAACATTTCAAAAGCTCAGCCGAGAGAGTATGGCAGTGTGACCCCAATCGACAAATTTCACCAATGAATAATCGAACTGCTATGAATTGTGTCTTGCAATCTTGCTTGTTATTCTTTTATAGCATGCTTTAGTTATACAATGGAGAATCCGTCAAGATGTTCATGGTGCTGATATTGGGAAGCTTATTAATTATCAAACACAATGGTTTAAAGAATCAAGGTTAGACATCAAGATAATATCCAGTAGCAGTTTTGAGGGTTTTGAGGGTTTTCTTGGTTTAAAAATGTTTGGAAAGGTAGCTTCGATTCTGATAGCCATCTTTCAATGGCAGATCCTTTTGGAGAGGTAATTCTCCCAAATAGAAGATGATTGTTTTCAGTTCAAGATCTAATAGAAGTACTATGCGTGCAACAAACATAGAGACAGCTTACATATCAAGCAGATAATTGATGCCTGGCCATGGATATAGTTAAACAGGTAGTCTTGCGTTCATCGTTTTTCACAGATGAATTTATGGGACAAAAGTACGGAATTTGCAAATTGATTAGTAAATATTCAGTTACATATGCTCCGCATACATCAAAACATACACCAAACATCATTCAGGGGCATATTGGACCTTTCTTAGGGAAATCTCACATTCCTCAAGTCGGAGCTAGTCAGCGTGCAAACATGATCACCGCCCAGAACTCCACAAAGGAGCTGCTCCATGGTGGAGTTGGTGGAGCAGAGCCGAAAAACCTGAGCAGAGCAGTCCCAAACAGGCCCTAAATGCAACATCATTTATTCCCGATCAAACTTTTCAAGCGGTCGAAAAATCAGCGGTGATTAGATCCGACTAAATTCAGATGACAAAATATAACAATCTCTACTTGAATAGAATTACTCCGATAGCAAACAAAAAGGAACGAAAGAACTTTTCAAAGAAATTGTAGACTGTGGAGGTGCGGTGGAAGGAAAAAATTCTACTGTATCCCCGTTGCACAATCTGGTTTGTATAACGAGCAAACGGGTGGCGACACATGTCAAAGATACTGTAGCAGTTATTTTAAAAATATTTTTTTGTACGATCCGGTACTGTAGCAAAATAGGAATATTATTTTCGTGCGGGCTATAGTTCTGCTACAGTGCATTGCTGCAGTATTTTGCCATGTGTCACCACCCCATTTGCTCGTTATACAAACCGGATTATGAAGGGATACAGTAAATTTTTCGCAGTGGAGCCATAGTATGGAAAACCGGGAATGCAACGGGCGATGTGAGGAACCTCAAGGCCCAAAGAGCAAAGGCCCATAGTATAATTTAGGCAAAGTAACGATGAAATGGGCGTGCCTAGGATTCAACAACGGGTTGGGCAGATGAAATTTTGTTGCGCTGACCACCGTACCAGCCAAGCCCATAATTCGGCTAAAGGCATATCATTACTATTACGAAAGAACGAGTTAGTAGTCGTATCTCTTCTCCTTCAACCGTCTCATTCTCAACTTTTCATCACTTTTCACTTTTCAACTAATCAGAGTAGCCATATTTCATAGTATGTAGGATCAAAATGGCAACAGAGAGGGGTGAATGATGCCTTTAAAATCCGCCCCGTGTATTCTCACCGACTGCCAGCCGAAAGCAAAGATGTTGAAACTGCTGCCAAACAGCAGGCTCAAACTGCCGACGACAGGAACCAAGAAACTGAGTAGCAAGTCTAAAAAATGAACTCTGCAGTTCACAAAATTTGAGTAGCAAATCTGAAAATTGAAGGCTAATGCAGTCTTGAGGATAGTCACAAGAAGAAAAGCAAAGATCAGCCATCTGAAATTTTACACCAACAAACTAAATAGTGATTACTTCCATTGCAAGGACAGGAGACAAACAGAAAGTGATTCGGCAGAGAAAATGCAAAGCAGGAGGCTGCAACTCAAAACCGAAAAGCATGTGCCTGAATGAAGATTGAAGCTTGGCAAGAAAATAGGAATACTGCAGCAGGGAAAACAACAAACAAGGATGCACACACTGCAGAAACAGCACAGGAGGGAGCAGTGTGGCCGGAACCAAGAAAATCGGCAGTTGCAGAACAGAGAAGAAAATGCAGATGAGAACAATCAGGCAAAAGAACTAGCAAGAAATCTGAAAGGAAAAGTTCAGAGAGGAGAGCTGCTGCCAGACGACAGAAGGAAAGCAAAAACGAAAAGACTGGATACCACCTAACGCAGAGAACAGAAACTAAAGAAGAAAAGCTAAAGCAAAAGAATGAAAGTCTGCTGCTCTTCTCAGGGCAAAGAAATACAGGAGTTCAGACTAAAATACCCTACCGATCTCAGGAAGAGAAGATACTGAGAGGAAGAACTGATTGACAGAAGAAAAAGAAGCATGCGATTAACTGAACTTCTGAACGAGAAACTGTGAAGCAGGAACCAGACTAAAACACTCGAGAGAAATAAAACTTCGGATGAAAGACAAACTGAGGCAAACACTCAACCGAGAGAAGGAAACTAGAATGAGACAAACCATCCGCAAGAAACCGCCTTGAGTTCCAATATGCTCGGATGAAGATAGATGCTCTACTAGAAACTGAAAACTAGACCAAACAACCGAAAGAAAATGATCAGATGAGATAGACAAGGAAAAACTGACCGACAAGAAAGTAACTGAAGATAGAACAAAGGAAATTGGTTACAGATGTTTCTTCTACATCTATTTCATGCCCAATCCCACAAACCATCTCTTACAATCTGAGACAACACTCAAATTAGAAAAGAGACAACAAAAAGAAAAGCCCTCACAACACACACACACACATGGAAAGAAAAGAAAAACCCTAACTCTCATCCATCCTCTCCCTCTCAATCCTCAAAAACACCAAGAGCCTCACATGCTTCTTGGGAGGAACACACACAAAATGGAGAGCAAATGCACAAAACCCTCAAGGGGTATGCAGCCCCAACACCTATTTATAGCCCTTGGCTAACAGGTCTCAACCCGTTACGCCTAAACCCTAACGGAGCTGTCTCCCGCTTGTGCAGCCTTGCGACTTACCGATTCGCCCCTCCCGCACCTTCCGGAAGCTTCCGCGCCTTGTCGCTCACGCATGACCGCACTCGACTCGACCGATCGGACCTCCGACTCCTCCCGAGTCTAGTCCGGTCTATTCCGTTGCACACGACCGCAACTGGTATCCGACCGTCTGAACCTCGACTCCTCCTTGAGTCTAGTCCCGATCCATTCGCTGTTGCCGTCGTGTCCACCTCCCAGTAGCTCCAGCTCGTTCCTCGCCTCCCGGCCGCAACCACCTCAGCAGCCTCGATCATTCTCGACGTATCCAACCGTCTGGACCTCAACACCTCCTGTGCCTAGTCTCGGTCCTCCCACGCCTCACCATGACCTAGCTCCGAAGTCCTGCAATCACACAGACAAGCAAACCGTCACATAGCACAGCTCGATACATGTAAGCATAATAGAGTCAGTGACACAATATTAAGCCCAAAACTGTCAAATCATCAGAATAATTATCCTAATCCTATTTACCAAGTTTGACCAAGTCCGACCGAGCCCGTTGCACCCCGTAACGTAAAGGTCCGAACCAACCAACTCAAACTCGACTTCCCTAAGCCGATGTCAATTACTCATTATACACATGGGATGACCTCATATGGTCTCTCAGTATGATTCTCTATATATCCAATAAATTTTGTTGTAATGCACGAGCAGATGACTAGTTTTATATAAGGTTTCAATGACCACAGTTCGACCAACCAACCGGCTGGTCAATTTGGTGAAAATCGGTAGCACGAGTGGTTCGGTGGGTGCTGCGGATGAACAAAGACGCATGGTGGGATCGAGGATGGGAGGGAGGGGTGCCATGCGAGGTCACGCGTACAACAGAGAGCGGCATGGCTCCATCACGGCGCGATTTTGTTCATGAGAAGGTGAGCGATGAACATACCATCATCAATATATTCTTTTTAAGTAGTAAAGATAAAGATCTTTTTAAGTAGTAAAGATAAAGATGACAGTCTGCACCACGGAATAGGCGGGACCTAGTTGATTTCGTTGCCGATCACATGTTTGCGTATTTTATTATCGAGGAGCTGTGCGGTGCAATCATCATCGCGGGGCGCGTCCTCAACCCCGCAAGGAAGTAAGAACAGTAGACCAGTTGAAATTATGAACGTCAATATCGACCTCAATGATTTTACTATTTGTAAGTTGCGTGATTTTTTTTGGTTAATTCCAAGTCGATTTTATCGATTTTTGTAGCATATGACTAGCTTTGAGATGTAATGTGTGCGACACTTCCAGCATTTTCCTTTCACCCCATTGACAAATTTGTCATGTATACCTGAGTCCAAAACTAAGCACGAAAACGCTTATTCCATGGTATTCCAGTCATCCGTTAGTTTTCCCACAAATTTAGGTTTTCACATCCTTTGCCATTGTAAAGTACCATCGGATCTTAAATCGGCACTTCAGATATGACAAGTTACTGCGACGATTTACTGTAACACCGTTTCGCATTTTGTGTTGTAGCAATCACTGTGGCTACTGATATTCTGCGTCGTTTTACTTAGCATGGTATTGTATACAATTTCTAAATTTAAAGTCTCTCCATAAAAAAGCTTCGTTTGCCAATAATATGGGCATACCCATACTGAACAAATTATAACTTTATTGAAGCCGGAAAATACACCATTCAGCATTCGACAATGTCCACAGAAAGGCACAGCCGCACAGGTACTCTGCTCCTCTGTCTTCCACGATGGGTTCGAATGGCTGTTTTTGCATAGATGGAATTGACTCAATAAATTGGAGTAAGCCGATTCAAAACAAAAGACTGATGAATCATTCAAAGATTGGATGCGTGTTCAATGGGATGGAAAATCATTATCTTGCATGGTGATCAGTTCTTGCATTAATTCATGTGACTTCGGTTGCATTAACTTGAGGTTCCAGAGACAGAGAAAGAGGGTGCGTGGGTCCCATCTGGAGAGAGGAGTCAGTTTAATAATTTGGAGAAAAAATTGCTGAGGGTTGAAAATTAGCCTATGGATCGAGACTTATTTCCTTTAGAAATTTTAAAGCATGCATAATTTAAGATCATATCGCCTAGTCAAGCGGCGGTCTACGTAATTTATATGGTGGAGTCATTGCTATAGCTTGAAACATGTGACATATGACATAAGGACGGATGAGGAGTTTGGCTAAACATACACGCGTGCACACACGAGTGCATATTCATATATTTTTGTATAAAAAATTGTATGACTTGTGCCTTGCGGTGAGTGACCACGCCGTGTCGTAGCGCGTCTCCTGGTACGTTAAATCCATCTTTTATTTCACTGAACCATGTATTATCTCTCTTATTTATTCTATTTATATGCGGTTTAAACGTCAGTTACTAGTGAGTTAATCAGTTTAAATTGAGTTAATATTGTCGCTACTAGTGAGTAGTTGTCGCATCTTTATAAGGACACGGAAACGCCTAGGCCTAAGTACAACCAAATTTTTTCTCCATTTCTCTCCCTCCTCGCTACAGAGCTGCATGGGGTGTTAAGCAGTTGAACTACACTAGCCTTCTACCTTAGCATGCACCAGGAAGGAGGGTGAGCGGTATCTCCGAGCCACTTCCGCAGAACACACCTGCACGAGGCTCGCTTCACTGCATGTTCTACATTCTGCACTGCATGGAGCCTATGTTGCTTCCCATTATTCATCAAGCTCAACTGTAGGTCGTTCGCACGATCGATCGACTTTGTTATAATATTTTTCTTGTGTGCTTTTTGAAGTACAATGAGTAGTCTGTTGTTAGATTCGTTTATTCCATCATTAGTATTTTACTATGTTTTTCTCCTATTAAAATTTAGAATTAAAATATTTCCTATATTTCCAACATTCCGAAATTTTATTGTGAACTTTGTTACAATTCATAGATGGTGGAGTAGAGCCAAGTTTTTACTCATGTGTTTGGGGTTGTGTTCAGTTATACATCCGCAATATCTATTTATGGTTAACCAGTACATGCAATTCGAAAATGTGAACAATATCGCTCTTGATCGCATTATGACCATTCTGGCATATCAGATCTATAATGTGTACGTGGACTACAAGTCCGCCACAGAGTTATGGGATATAGTAAAGCATAAATATGCAGAGGCAGAGACATGTCACTGGCTTTATATGTGTGAGCAATTCTTTGACTTTAGTATTGATTAGGCTAAGTCCCTAGTTTGACAAGCTCATGACCTTCACTATTGGTTGGTGAGATTGCGCCGGTCGTGTGTTGCTCCTACATTTGTGGCTGCAGTATCGTTGCGACTTCATGCTTCTTGGCGGATTTTACCACTAGCTCAAGCAAAGTGGGAAGAGATTTCGTTGAGGATCACATTGCTTCCCTCAATGTGGAAGAAAAGGCAAGAGCAAAAGATGCACCCAAGACTTCGGTCGATCAATACAAATTTTATAGAGAAAGATACTACAGAAAGAAGTACAAATCTAACAAACCAAACAAGATAACTAGTTTTAAGAAGAAGAAAATTGAGAAAAGGACTTGTGGGACATCATGTACTTTATGTGCGTAAAATAATGTTATATGGCAAAAGACCGTCGCCCACAAGAGCAAAGATGATGAACAACCAAAGAAAAAGTTGTTAACATGATCATAGGTAATGCCTCGATTTTAGGAGGGTATGGTAATTCACATGTTGTCTTTTCATCATGTTAATCCACTGCTTGGTGGGTTCATACCGTGCAAATGTTCATGTATGTTTTGGTATTTCGTTGTTTCTTCTTATCAAGCAAGAGACGCCTCCATCCTAATAGCAAATAAGTCACATGCTTCTGTTCATTGTGTTGGCATGGTGGGACTAAAACTTACTTCATGGAAGATTGCCCATTGAAGAATACGTAGCATGTTCCAACAATAAACAAGAATATCATTAGTGATTCTCTCCTATGCAAGGATAGTTACAAGTTAGTATTTGAGTCAAATAAAGTTGTAGTGTGTAAGTTTGGGAATTTTGTTGGCAAAGGCTATGAGAGTGAAGGCTTGTTCTGCCTAAGTACTTTAGAGTCTTATTATAATCTGAATGTTACCATTAGTTTAAATAAATGTGAGGCTAATATTTGGTATTTTGATTTCTATCATATTGATTTTGATAGTATTGCTAGAATATCCATATTAGATTTAATTCCAAAATGTGAAATTATCAAATGATCAAAGTGTCAATCATTTGTACAAGCAACGCAGCCTTGAAAACCTTTCAAGGGATAAGAGGACGAAAAGAACTTGGCATAATTAAATCTTGTTTATTCAGACTTATGTGACATGAATGTATTGTTAACTAAAGGAGGCAGAGATATTTTTTTGACCTTTATTGATGATACAATACACTACTGCCATGTGTATTTGGTAAAAACTAAGGACAAAGCTTGAACTACTTCAAGACTTCTAAGGCCGAGGTTGGGAACCAACTAGAGAAGAAAATAAGAAGACTAGGGTCTAATCGTGGAGGAGAATATATATCTTATGAATTCTCTCAATTCTATTCTAAGTATGGAATAGTCTATGATTTTGCACTACTATATTCACCCCAATCAAATGGGGTAGCTCAGTGAAAAAATCGGACACTAATAGACTTAGTTAATGCCATGTTAGAGAGTACTGGTATGTCTAAAGCATGGTGGGCGAAGCTATATTGACATGAACTTTTGTTGTAAATAGAGTAATCACTAAAAAAAGTGAGATTATTACTCCATATGAGGGATGGAAGGCAGAAAACCCATCATCAATTTTCTCGCGAACTTGGGGTGTTTAGCAAAAGCCAATATACAATTGCGTAGTTTAGACCTAAATAGTCGATCGTGTTTTTCTAGGATATGCTCATAATAGCACAACCTGCAAATTTTTAGTAGTTAACTTAGAAACTGCTAAGATGATTGCAACACAGTAATGGAGTCTAGAGATGCTTCATTCTTTGAAGATATTTATCCTAGAGAGCTGCAAGCAATACTTCACAAACTAAGAATATTCAAACTAAAGATATTGAAAGTGAGAATAATCAAACCAATATGTGATATCCCTAAGGGTGATAACAATCTAATCATAGAGGCTTCTCGCAGGAGCAAGAGACAAAGGTTGAGAAAAACCTTTAGTGATGATTTTATTGTATACCTCGTTGTCAGACCCGGATTTTTCAATCCAGATTCTCCTGTGATTACTGCATTATTCCTCGGATCGAGATAATGCGCATGTGTACATTCTTCGTATCATTTCATACATCGCTTAAACAGTAATATTACAGACCATGGTTCAAATTACACAACGTCGGGTGATAGTTTACAAAATGGGCACTTAGGCCGAATATCATCATTACATACAAGCAGCGGAAGAGAAAGCAAAAGTAGGACCATAACCTCAGGCAAGCGACTGGGGGGTAACGTGTGCAGTATATATTACCTAGATTTAGATAATATATGTGCACACAATGCCTTAGGTCTAACTTGTCTAAGTTCGGAAAATACGAACGACGACCTAATTCCCATCGTCCTTCCTTCCGTGGTCGGGCGCCTTCATAATCATAATGATCCCGCCCCTGCTCTGCTTTTTGGTAATGCGAGTGTGAGCACACTAACCACCGTGCTCAGCGAGCAATCACACAGAATGCAGTAATAACATGCTGGGCTAGTCAAAGGGAAGGCTTAGGTTTATTTTATTTTGCCGGAAATTGCCTTTTCAATACAGTACTCAGAAATCCCTATAACCTAGCAATTTTTGAAAGACACAAGTTTAGTGGAATGTAATCGTCTTAATAGTAGTACAGAGCTCATCCACCATTACATGGCCTCTGCACCTTATATCATCTTCCAGAATTATAGTTGCCTATCTTACCACCGACGACACCCAGACAATTCCAAACTAGGGCCTTTCAACGCCTACATTTTTCCATTTCACCCACAAATCATTTTTGAAAGAACTATATCTAGTTAAGTCCCCATGTCTGCCCATGACCGTGGGCACGGCTATTCGAATAGTTTTGACTCGCAGCAGTTGGTACACTTTCCCCACAAGAGACCACACAACTCGCTGCCCCACACGATTCCTTAGTCATATGGTTGAGCAGACCGTCACATGTTGACTTTTCAAATATCTAGCCTCTTTGTCATCTCACCCTATGGGCTTATCCCACTTGCGGTGGGTCCCATACGTTGCACGGGATGTTTCCCACAGTCACTAGTGTAGCGGGCCCACTCCCGCAAAGACTAGCACAGCTAGAAAACCTTACCCTCCCCTTGGTGTCCCTTTAGGCCTTCCCTTGCCCTTGCAGATCCACTTCTATCCACTACCGGTGAGATGAATCTAGGGTTTCGATAAATTTACTTAGCCAGGTTGTATTTTACAGACTTGTGGTTGTACTGTTTTACATGGGCTAACATGACAAGATTCGGTCCTTAGGGTTATATGAGTGGTTCTACCACATCCCATACTCTTTGTGCTTCCCCTGCACCACATACCAGCCCCCAAATCATCCACCCAGATACTAAGCAAGTTTGAGGCTTTTTGGAATATAAAATAATAATTCCAAATTTCTCTCCAGTCATTCCCACCATGACTGCCCAAATCATTGTCATATTTGCAAGTGAGATATTTTGGGACAACTAAGCGTCCCCGTTTATCTAGCAATACTAAGCAGTACGATATATCATAACTCTATTTGTGAAAAACTACATTATGATAGTTTTGCTATGGCGACAAGGTTCACAAATCCCAAGAGTTTCAACAGGCAATACTAACAAGCATAATAATGGGTGTATATCTAAACTCTATAAAAACAGAACATATCTTATCACATAAAATAATAGCATGCACATGGATAATTTACAGGAAATTAATTTGCATAAACATGGGTTCAACATGATCAAAGTGATAACTCGCCTTGGTCACATGGTCTGGCTCTTGATGCTCTGGGGTTGCTAGGTTGGCTGCCTCGGTGTCTTCCTCCTGAGCCTCGTATGCTATTTTAATCGTACGCGAAGATTTGCATAAAAAGAAAAGCAACAATTCACTCCAAATAACACCAAAAATTCAAATGAACTCTAAAAATTATGATTTTAGTTCCATTGGATAGATCTTGAATTTAGAAGAATTTAGAAATTTGTCTCACTCAATTTAGAGTTAAAATGAAGAAGTTATGTCATTGTGAAATTCTCAGTTCAGATAAATCCCTAAATTATTAAATTTCTGACAGGCGGGGCCCACATGTCATATTGCATATTTTTATTTTCTTTTACTAATTTCTTTTACTGTCTCTGACCGGTGGGGTCCACATGGTAGTGCCTCGGGTGTTCTTGCGCCCACTGACGGGTGGGGCATTGGCAAGGCTCTCTCTCTCTGGCGGGCAGCATCGACAGTGGGTCACACATGTGTACCGGATCCATAAGTCTGTGGCCCGCCTAACAGGTGGGACCCGTCTGTCACGAGCTCTCGGTCCCGGCCCGTGACGACAGGGGGCCCTACTGTCATCACAATTTTAAAAGAAATGGCTCAACCCAGCATGCGGAGCCGGGGGGCTCGAACGCGCGCCGGGGAGCCAGGGGGGAGGGAGAGCTGCTCTAACCAAGTGGGCGGGGAGGCTTTGCCTACCCACTAAGGGTGATTTACCCCTTTGAGGTAGGCGCTGGAGGAGGCCGAGAAGAGGAGCCCGAGGCCGGTGGGAGGCGGTGGCGCCGGGGCGAGGGGTAGAGAGGTTCGGGGTCACTGAAGCCCTGGCGCCGAGGGAGGTCGGTGAGGGCGGTGGGACCCGAGGTGCACCGGGAGGGTCAAGCGGCGGCGGCGGAGGCGAAGAGAGCTCCACGCCGGCCAGCACGACAAGCGCCGAGAGGTGCGGTGGAGGCCGAGATGGGTTCGTGGAACTCCGGAGGATGTGGGAGGGTTCAATTGGGTTCAAGTGGCCCGAGTTTGGCGGGGAGGCTAGTCACGGAGTTGGGGAGAAGGGAGGTCAAGGCGATCTATGGGCTTTTATGACAATTGCTCAAGGGAGGCTTTGTTGGGGTGTAGGGAGCTCAAGGAGAACGGCGATGCCACTTATAGCCGTCGCGACGAGGCCAGATCGGGCGCCGCCGATCGGTCGAATCGGCGAGCGCGGAGGGGTAGGGGTAGGCGAGCTCTCCAGAGTCTGGCGCTGCACCACAGCTCGAGGCACCTGAGCCGGGCGCGGGCGTGGGCGATGAGACCGAGCGCGCGTAAAAGAGGGCGGACGGTAGGAGTTGGTGTGCTCGGACAGGTGGCGCGTCCACGGTCCGGGGGGGAAAGAGGGACCGCCGGTCCGGGAGGTAGCGCGGCCGGCCGCTGAGCGAGGCGAGCCGGTGAGACGCAGGGCGCAGCCGGGAGAGGCGAGCGAGGGAGGAGGCGGGAGAATAAGAACAAGGGTCGGGAGGGGGCGGGCGGGGAATCCATGCAAGGTGGGTTGGTCACTGGGTAATTTGGTCCCCATTTTCTTAAAATTTTATTTTTCCTTTTTCTTGTTTATTTAATTTCTTTCTTTTATATGTATTTACACATATATATATATATTTTTTAATCCTAATTTTATGATGAGTTTGTTTGCATCTATTTCTTTATTAAAACCCTTTATGTTATTTCCATTTTCCATATATTTATATATATTTATATATATCTCTATTTTATTTTCTCTCCTCATTTCTTTATTAAACTTCAACAACATGATTTCCACATTTTGGGACCAACTATATTCATCTTACAATCGGATCATCTTTTAGATTCTTATTTTAAATTCTTGTTTTCTAATATTTTATTTCTTTGATTTTGTGGAACCTTAACCATAATTTAAGAAATGCTTTAAAAGTTAATTTCAAAACAAATACAAAGCAAATTAATGCAGAAATTTTTATAATTCTAATTTCCAAATTTTCAGGATGTTACAAACCTACCCCCCTTAAAAGAATCTCGACCCCGAGATTTAGCCTAACTGGTGAATAGTTCGGGGTAATCTCTCCTTAGCTGGTCTTCGCGTCCTGTGTGGCCTCTTTCTTTGAGTGGTTACTCCATTGCACTCGCAGTGCGGATGGTTTGATTCCTGGTCTTCTTTCCACAGATCCAAGATCCCAATTGACGCCTTGTAGGTCGTCGCCTCGAGCTCAACCGCCTCCATCGGGTTTGATCTTCCGGCACCAAGGCACTTCTTGAGTTGGGATACATAGAAAACACTCTGCACATCTGCTAGGCTTGCGGGCAGATCTAGCTGATAAGCCACTTCTCCTTTCCTGGCTATAATTGGGAATGGCCCAACATAGCGAGGGGCCAGTTTGCCTTTGACTTTAAATCGTCTAACTCCTCGTAGGGGTGACACCTTCAAGTAGACATGGTCTCCGACCTCGAAACTTAATGGCCTCCGTCTCTTGTCCACATAACTCTTCTGTCTGGACTGGGCGGCTAATAGTCGATCCCTGATCAGGCGAACTTTCTTCCGCCTGTTTTAGAGTATCAGGCCCAAATATGTAGCCTTCCCTACTTCGACCACTGTAAGGGGTGCAGCACTTTCTCCGCATGATGCTTCAAAAGGGACATCGAAGGCTAGTTTGGTAGCTATTGTTATAGGCGAACTCGCATACACGCAGACACCGTCCCGCCTTTAGAGAATTCCAGGGCACAAGCCCGAAGCATGTCCTCTAGTATTTGGTTCACTCTCTCTGTTTGACCATCTGTCTGGGGGTGATAGGTGGTACTGAAATCCAGATGGGTGTCGAGAGCTTCACGTAGGCTAGCCCAGAAATGCGAGGTGAACTGGGATCCTCGATCTGAGACTATCCATTTTGGCACACCGTGTAAACACACGATGCGTGACATATACGCTCGCCACTTATCTCCCTTGTAAGTTGTCTTGACAGGGATGAAATGCGCGACCTTAGTCAGCCTATCTATTACGACCCAGATGGAGTCGTACCCTGACCTGGTTCGGGGAAGTCCTGTGATAAAGTCCATTCCTACTTCTTCCCACTTCCATTGGGGTACCTGCAATGGCTGTAGCAGCCCTGCTGGTCTCTGATGTTCCGCTTTCACTCTCTGACATACATCACAGCAGGCTACGTGTTCGGCGATGTCCCTCTTCATACGGGGCCACCAGTACCACTGCTTCATATCCTGATACATCTTTGTACTTCCGGGGTGGAGGGAGTATGCTGAGCTATGGGCTTCCTTGAGTATGAGATCCTTAAGGCCTTCCTGGTGGGGTACAAAGATACGTGTCCCGTACCTCAAAACCCCTTGCTGATCTACAGATATTTTAGGTGCCTTTCCTGCTTCCATTAATCTTCTCATCCTCAAAGCAGTTGGGTCTTCTTTTGTGCAATGATGATTCTCTCTTCTATGCTTGGCTGTATTTCCATTGCTGCTAGAGTGCCTTCTTCCACTATCTCCAAGTTCAAGGACATCAACTCCCTGTATAGCTCTGGTTGTTGCTCTTGTACCATAAGGGTATTACAATAGGCCTTACGGCTTAGGGCATCTGCCACTATATTGGCCTTGCCTGGGTGGTAGTGGACACTCAGGTCATAATCCTTGATCAATTCTAGCCACCTCCTTTGCCTCAGATTAAGGTGTGACTGGGTGAAGAAATACTTGAGGCTCTTATGAACCGTGTATATATCACAGTGGTTGCCAATCAGATAATGCCTCCAAATTTTTAAGGCATATACCATCAAGCTAATTCCGTGTCATGGGTGGGATAATTAGCTTCACGGGGCGGTTGCCTAGATGCATATACCACAACTTTGCCTCCTTGCATCAGTACGCATCCCAGTCCTTGATGGGAAGCATCACAGTATACTTCAAAATCCTTGCGTACATCAGGTAGAACTAGCACCGGGGTGGTAGTCAATCTTTTCTTAAGTTCTTGAAAACTTTCTCCACATGTTTTGGTCCATTCAAACTTCTGTTCCTTTTGAGTAGTCGGGTCAATGGCCCAGCGATCCTAGAGAATCCTCTATGAATCTTCTATAATATCCCGCCAATCCAAGAAAACTTCGCACTTCAAAGGACGGAGGTGGGTTGCTTCCATTCTCACATCGTTGAAATCTTGGATCAACTGATACTCCTTCTGCACACTATATGCCCCAAAAAGCTGATGTCACTTAGCCAGAATTCACACTTGCTATACTTAGCATATAACTGATGTTCTCTTAGCTTCTCTAGCACTAGGAGTAGATGCTCTGCATGCTCTTCTGCAGTCTTGGAGTAGATAAGGATGTCGTCAATGAACACCACCACGAACTTGTCCAAATATTTCATGAATACTTTGTTCATGAGGTTCATAAAGTAGGTCGGGGCATTTGTTAGACCAAAGACATGACCAGAAATTCGAAACCCATATCTAGTGGTAAAAGCCATCTTGGATATATCCTCACCCTAATTTTCAGTCAGGTAACCCGATCTCGATCTATTTTGGAAAAGATGGTGGCTCCACCAAGTTGGTCAAATAGATCATCGATCCTGGGAAGGGGGTATTTATTCTTGATGGTTACTTCATTTAACGTCCGGTAATCCACACACATCCTAGATGTGCCATCCTTCTTCTTTACAAATAATACCGGAGATCCCCAAGGTGAGGAACTGGCCGGATGAATCCTTTCTCTTGCAGCTCCTGAAGTTGGGTCTTCAACTCTTCCAGCTCATCTACGGTCATCCTATATGGTCTCTTGGAGATGGGAGCAGACCCGGTTTCAAGTTAATGACAAACCTGTGTCTCTATCCGGGGCATGCTGTAGGTCTTCGTGAACACTTCCGGATAGTCCTGTACCTCCATCATTCCTTCTAAGGGTACATCTTCATAATAATATATTGCACGGCCCCATCGGTATGGTCGGTCCACTTTTACATCTATGGTCATCCCAGGACACTTAGTCAGCTTCACTGTCCTGGTGGCACAGTCTATAACTCCTCGATATCTGGCTAACCAGTCCATTCCTAATATAATATCCAAGGTCTGTGAGCTTAGTACTATCAAGTTCGCTAGGAAGTCGCACCTTTCCATGGTAACTGCTACCCTGGACATACTAAGGTAGCGGTAATCATACCACCGGTGACTTAAGTACCATCGCCTCTTTAGAGGATAAATAGGTAACCCCAGTTTATCAGCATACCCCTTGGATATAAATGAATGTGAAGCTCCTGAGTCAAATAAAGTTTGCGCTAGTATTGACTTGACAGAGAACGTACCCATAAGGACTCCTGCAGCTTCCTCAGCTTCCTCTGCCGTGATATGGTTGACTCTACCGCGGTTGGACGTTGGGGTACTCCTGCTAGCTTGCGATGTCCGAGGCCCTTGTCAAGCAATCAAGCTTGGCTACGGACAGGGGCGTTTTGTTTGTATGGGCACCGGTTGGCAAAATGTCCCTTCTCTCCGCAGCTATAGCAATTAAGATTTGTCATGGGTTTGGTACCGGTCTCGACTCCTGCAGGAGCTTGAAAAGAACTTCCACTTGATCGGGTGCCGGAGTTGGAGCCTTGGGTTGATTGGGTCCGGAGAATGAGGGGTTGTTGAAGAACTTCAATGAATCTCCTTGCGTCACCGAGTTGTTAGCTTGCGCTACTACCGGCCTCCGATTCTTCTTTTCATTTTCTAGAATTAGAGCCTTGTTCACCAGCTGGTGGAAGCTGGTGAAATCCTTCACAATCACCGCACCCTTAACTCCTCATTCATGCCTTCAAGAAATCTATCAATCTTTTCTTCTTCATCGGCCACGTCCGTTGGAGCGTAGCGAGCAAGTCGAGTAAATTTTGTGAGGTATTCATTAACGGTCATGCCTCTTGCTTGAGAGTGCGAATTGTTCTTCTTCATCCTCATGACTCCCACCGGGACGGTTGGCCTTAAAAGCCGCTCAACTCGACCATGGTATGACCGCCATGTCGCCGTCCGTGGAGGTCTCTTCCGGCCTCCGCGGCAAGGTAGTTCTCCCACCAATTTGCAACTGTTCCTCGAGTCGATGAGCTGCAAATATCACTTTGTCTTCCTCTGTGCAATTGGCGGCGCAGCTTCCTTCCGTATCCCGAAGCCAATCTTCGGCGAGAGGCTCGTCGGTAGGAAAAGTGAGGGCGGGTCCTCTGAAAGTCGCCAGTCGCCTCTAGACCCACTGGAGCTACCTTGTTGCCCAGAATAATAGCCTGTAGCAATTGAGTTCGCTACGCCATGACTTGCGCCATGGTGGGGTTGGTTGGAGGGGGAAGGTTGGCTTCGATCGTGGGCTTGCTCACGCCTACCGGCATGACACGGTGTGGAGTCCACCACCCTTGGTTGAGGGTGGCATTAGCTCGGCCCCGGTCACCCTTTGATCGCCATCTGCGGTCATAGTTTTATGACTTATTACTATTACTAGGCAATTAAAAGAATAAAAGAAGGTTGCCACCTCATGCAATAAAAGCCAACAAGATAAACAACAAAATAATTTCAACACAAGGCCGCTTCCTTAAGCATAAACTAAAACATCACATAGCCGCCTTCTAGGTGGACTTACTATTACAACACATTAATTAAAGTCTCGATCGAATAGCAACTACGATATGTAAGGTCCGCACAACACACCGGATACATCAACTAGTACTCGCTACACCGGCAAGTACGGCACCACCCACCTACTCCTCCATATAGCCAACCCCGTGGTCGGAGGGGTCAGAGTCCCGCACCGAGAGCGGGACCCACTGCCGAACTCGAGGGCTCGGTGTCGAGTCTGAGTGTGAGAGGTTGTGGCTGCGGCGCGACCCTCCCTGGCGAAGAGCCGACTGTGGTCCTGGAGGTCGCACGCCTTGCGTGCGGTCAGCGGGTGCGAGTCCACCGGGTCCCGTGGGGGTCGGCGCGGCCAGGTCCGTGGGGCGCAGGAGCTGACCGCTGGGCCGTGCCTGCCGCGGTCACCTCCGCCTTGGTCGCCGCTAAGGCTCGCCGCACCGGGCGAGCTGCTCACGGAGGGTCGCCACCTCGGTGTGTGTAGCGACGAGGTGTGCCCGAAAGGCGGTGATCTCTCCGGCGGCAGTGGGCCGATCCCATGGCCTCGTCAGTCAACCCGATGCGTAAGCATCGGGTTGTTCTCACTGTAGGCATGTAGGTCTCATTATATCGCGCCTTCTCCGGCGTGATGGGTAGTAGCGTAAGGGAGTGCGTCGAAGGGGGCCTTTTAAATGTCGCACACCAGTGCGGCGCCCGGAGTGCCACGGTCCTGATGGTCCGCTGGTGCTCTGTCCGGAAAACGTGAGGCGGGTCGTGCGCAGTCTTCGGGTAGATGAACACCTCGATCAACCAGGACTCCTCTCCTCCTGCCGTGGTCTTGAGTCCACGGTACACGGGCTAGTCTGGTAGCCTGTAGTGAAGGAGCTTGCGCAGATATCGCAAACTCCCTCGAGACTCCGTGGGCCAAGTAGTCCCAACAACCTCCTCTCCACCGCCATCCGTAATTTAAACTCCTAGTGTTAGTAACTTTTCAAAATATTAATGAAAGATAGAATGTAATGTATCTAAGGAGGATAGAAAAAGAAGTAATACGCTATATTTTTAGAAATTCTTTTTATATAGTTTGCAATTTGTGATCCTATATCCTTCCTAACGTCCATACTAAGGCCTTTACCCTACAGTCGTATGCTCTGATACCAGCTCTGTCAGACCCGGATTTTTCAATCCAGAATCTCCTGTGATTACTGCATTATTCCACGGATCGAGATAATGCGCATGTACACCGCCGTATCATTTCATACATCGCTAAACAAGAATATTACGCACCATGGTTCAAATTACACCACGCTGGGCGATAGTTTACAAAAGGCACTTAGACCAATATCATCATTACATACAAGCAATGAAGAGAAAGCAAAAGTAGGACCATAACCTCGTGCAAGCGATTAGGGGTAGCGTGCAGATATATTACCTAGATTTAGATAATATATGTGCACACAATGCATTAGGTCTAACTTGTCTAAGTTTGAAAAATACGAACGGCGACCTAATTCCCATCGTCCTTCCTTCCTTCTGTGGCCGGGGCGTCTTCATAATCATAATGATCCTGCGTCCATGTCTCTGTTTTTGGTAATGCGAGTGTGAGCACACTAACCACCGTGCTCAACGAGCCATCACACGTAATGCAGAATAACATCTCGGGCTAGTCAAAGGAAGGCTTAGGTTTATTTTATTTTGCCGTAAATTGCCTTTTCAATACTTGCTCGTAAATCCCTATAACCTAGCAATTTTTGAAAGACACAAGTTTAGTGGAATGTAATCGTCTTAATAGTGGTACAGAGCCTATCCACCATTACATGGCCTCTGCACCTTATATCATCTTCCAGCATTATAGTTGCCTATCTTACCACTGGGACGACACCCAGGACAATTCCAAACTAGGGCCTTTCACTGCCCTACATTTTCCATTTCACCCACAAATTATTTTTGAAATGTAACTATATCTAGTTAAGTCTCCATGTTCCGCCATGACCGTAGGCACGGCTATTCGAATAGTTTTGACTCGCAGAGTTGGTACACTTTCCCATAAGAGACCACAACTCGCTGCCACACGATTCCTTAGTCATATGGTTGAGCAGACCGTCACGGTGACTTTTCGAAATATCTAGCCTCTTCGTCATCTCACCCTATGGGCTTATCCCGCTATGTGGGTCCCACACGTTGCACCGGATGTTTCCCACAAATCACTAGTGTAGCCGGCCCACTCCCGCAAAGACTAGCACACTGAAAACCTCACCTCCCTTGGTGTCCCTTTAGGCCTTCCCTTGCCCTTGCAGATCCACTCCTATCCACTACCGGGTGAGATGAGTCCGGTTTCGATAAATTTACTTAGCTGTGTTGTATTTATGACTTGTGGTTGTCTTGCTTACACGGGCTAACATGACAAGATTCGGTCCTTAGGGTTATCTCGAGTGGTTCTACCACATCCCATACTCTTTGTGCTTCCCCCGCACCACATACCACCCTCAAATCATCCACCCGATACTAAGCAAGTTTGAGGCTTTTGGAACATAAAATAATAATTCCAAATTTCTCTCCAATATTCCCACCATGACGCCCAAATCATTGTCATATTTGCAAGTGAGATATTTTGGGACACTAAGCGTCCCGTGCTTATCTAGCAATACTACAAGACGATATATCATAACTCTATTTGTGAAAAGTACATTATGATAGTTTTGCTATGGCGACAAGGTTCACATATCCCAAGAGTTTCAACAGGTAATACTATCAAGCATAATAATGAGTGTATATCTAAACTCTATAAAACCGAACATATCTTATCACGTAAATAAAAGCATGCACATGGATAATTTATGTGAAATTAATTTGCATAAACATGGGTTCAACATGATCAAAGTGATAACTCGCCTTGGTCACAGTGGTCCGGCTCTTGATGCTCGGGGTTGCTAGGTTGGCGCCTCGGTGTCTTCCTCCCGAGCCTCAGATGCTATTTTAATCGACGCCAAGATTTGCATAAAAGAAAAGCAACAATTCACTCTAAATAACACCAAAAATTCAAATGAACTCTAAAAATTATGATTTCAGTTCCATTGGATAGATCTTGAATTTAGAAGAATTTAGAAATTTGTCTCACTCAATTTAGAGTTAAAATGAAGAAGTTATGTCATCGTGAAATTCTCAGTTCAGATAAATCCCTAAATCATTAAATTTCTGACAGGCGGGGCCCACATGTCATATTGCATATTTTTATTTTCTTTTACTAATTTCTTTTACTGTCTCTGACCGGTGGGGTCCACATGGCAGTGCCTCAGGTGTTCTTGCGCCCACTGACGAGTGGGGCTGGTTAGCGGCTCTGCCTCCGGCAACATCGACCGGTAGGTCCCACACTGCACGGATCCACAAGTCTGCGGGCCCACCCGACAGTGGGACCCGTCTATCGAGCTCTCGGTCCGGCACCGCTGATGTGGGGCCCTACGTCACAATTTAAAAGAATGGCTCAACCCAAAGACGCTGAGCCGGGGCTCAAACGTCTTGTGGGAGCCGTGGGGAGGGAGAGCTCCTAACCAAGTGGGCGGGAGGCTTTGCCTACCCACTAAGGGTGATTTACCCCTTTGAGGTAGGCGCTGGAGGAGGCCGAGCAGAGGAGCCCGAGGCCGCTGGAGGCGGTGGCCGGCGAGGGGTGGCCGAGAGGTTCGGGGTCACGAAGGCGCCCGCACCGAGGGAGGTCGGTGAGGCGTCGGCGGGACTCGAGGTGCACCGGGAGGGTCAAGGCGGCGGCGGAGGCGAGAGGAGCTCCGGCCGCGCAGACGGGCGTCGAGAGGTGCGGGGGGCCGGGATGGGTTCGTGGAACTCCGGAGGGATGTGGGAGGGTTCAATTGGGTTCAAGTGGCTCGAGTGGTGGGAGGCCGGTCACGGGAGTTGGGAGAGAAGGAGGCCGGCGATCTATGGGCTTTGCGACAATTGCTCAAGGGTAGGCTTTGTTGGGGTGTAGGGAGCTCAAGGAGAACGCGATGCCACTTATAGCCGTCTGTGACGAGGTCAGATCGGGCGTCGCCCGATCGGTCGAATCGAAAGGCGGAGCGGTGGTAGGGCAGGCGTGGCTCTCCAGAGTCCTTGAGTTACTTGTGTGGCTCGAGGCACCTGGCGCTAGCGCGGGGCGTGGGCGATGGGACCGAGCTGGCGGCAAAAAGAGGGCGGGCGGAGAGTCAAGGCTCGGAGGGACCGCCGGTCCGGGGGAAAGAGGGACCGTCCGAAGGGAGGTAGCACGGCCGGGTCATGAGCGAGGCGAAGCGGCGAGACGCGGGCGCGGCCCGGGAGAGGGCGAGCGAGGAGGCGGCGGAGAAGAAGAAGAGGGTCGGAGGGAGGGCTGCGGTCCGCCTTTTCTTAAAATTTTATTTTTCGTTTTTCTTGTTTTATTTAATTTCTTCCTTTTATATGTATTTACACATATATGTATATATATTTTAATCCTAATTTTATGAGGAGTTTGTTTGCATCTATTTCTTTATTAAAACCCTTTATGTTATTTCCATTTTCCATATATTTATATATATCTCTATTTTATTTTCTCTCCTCATTTCTTTATTAAACTTCAACAACATGATTTCCACATTTTTGGGACCAACTATATTCATCTTACACTGGATCATCTTTTCATATTCTTATTTTAAATTCTTGTTTTCTAATATTTTATTTCTTTGATTTTGTGGAACCTTAACCATAATTTAAGAAATGCTTTAAAAGTTAATTTCAAAACAAATACAAAGCAAATTAATGTAGAAATTTTTATAATTCTAATTTCCAAATTTTCAGGATGTTACACTCGTGGATGATGTGCCAAAGACTCTTTCAGAAGCTTATGCATCTCTTAATACTAAGTATTGGAAAGAGGTAATCCATAGCAAGATGGACTCTATTATGGCTATTGAGACTTGAGACATCGTTGATCGTCCTAGTGGGTGCAAACTTATAGGGTGTAAGTGGGTCTTAAAAAGAAACTAATGCGTAAGGGTAATATTGAGAAGTACATGGCAAGACTTGTGGCCAAGGGTTATGCCCAGAAAGAGAAAGAAAATTTCTTTAATACCTATTCCCCTATATCCAGACTGAGAGACCATGTGGAGGTCATCCCGTTGTATATGATGAGTAATTGACATCGGTTTACAAAAAGTCGAGTTTGAGTCGGTTGGTTCGGACCTAGACGTTGCGTGGCGTAACGGGCTCGGTCGGACTTGGTCGAACCTAGTCGTTTGGGTTTAGGTTGCATGTTCCGATGACTCGGCTGTGTTTGATATCTATTTACGCTTTCATGTATCGGCGGTGCTATTTGACGTGTTTCTTGTCCGTGTGGACCGCAGGACGCCGAGGCGGAGTCGTGGCGAGACACGGTGGACCGGACTAGACGCAGGTGGCGCTGAGGTCAGAACGGTCGGGATGTGTCGAAGACGACGTGGACTCGAGGTATTTGCGAGGCGAGAAGCACGGAAGCTTCCCGGAAGGTGCAGGAGGGGCGAAACGGGAATTTCGCAAAACTGCAAAAGCGGGAGCGGGCGCCGTTGGACTTAGCGGGTGTAACGGGGCGGAGACCCGTTAGCCAAGGCTATAAATAGAGGAGAGGGGCTGCATCTCCACTAAGCCTTCTAGAGAGGGGATTAGGGTTTCAATAGTCAAAGAGTCTTTGCAAGTGGTTATGCTTTAGACTTTAGTTGGTATGAGTTGGTAGTGGAGCGGGAGGGTTGTTTTGTGCCCCACCTTGTCTCCTGCGTGAGCAACGCTTTGAGTTGGTGTGTGTGCTCTGTTCTTGGCCTTCTCCCTCTCCCTGAAATGTGTTCTTGAGTTTGGGAGAAGTGAGAGAAGATGAGTTGAGCCACTATGTGATCATTCCTCTTGTTCTAAATCGCGTATGGGGACTCCATGTGATCCTTGATTGAATGGAAATGAAGTTCTGAAATTTATCTTCGTGTCCTGTTCTTCGCTCTTCCCGTCTGTTGATTTTTGACTTTGTGTTTTGTGATTTGGTTCTTGCTACTAAGGTGTAAAATGGATAGCTCTGTGTTGGGATAACACCTCAAGATCTTTTGATCAATTAAAATCCCAAGAATCCATGTTTAATTTCAGTCTTAGGATTTTGAGGTTTCTCTGTTCATCATTTTTCTGCTCTAGGGTTTGAGTTTGCTTCGATTTCCTTTTATGAAGTGGGATGAAACTTGATATCTAGAATCCTGTGACTAATGCTAACATATCCTCAAAGTTTCATGTCCAAAAGATCAAAGGTTGAAAAGAAATTTGATTTTTAGTCTCTCTGTTCATCTTTTCTGAGAATCTAAGTTTTAGGTTATCTTTTGATTTCCTTTTGTGAGATGGGATGAAATTTGAGATGTTGAATGCTAAGGCTATTGCTAACATATCCTCAAAATTCCATAGCCAAAGGATCAAAGAATGAGAAGAAATCTGGATTTTGGTGTTTCTCTGTTGAAGTCACAACTTTTGTCAAAATCCTGATTTTCTTGATCCTCTTGAGTGTTTCTTTGTTCCCTGAGGTCCATCTCCTAATTAATTTGAAGGTTCATTCTATCTGTCCGAAAAGAGCAGCAATTACTCTTCAATTTCTCAGTTTTTATTTTGCTAGAATACTTACTGTTTTCGGCAGCAAAAATACCCTGCTCATTTCAGCCGACTGTATTGTTTTCAGCACTCAGTTTTCAGACCAATTGATGCTCTGCCGAACTGCTCTGAATTTCTGTCTTCAGCCCACTTCTTGCTACTGTTTTCAGCACCCTTCTTCCTGCTGTTTTCAGCATTTCTGCACTGCAGTTTTCAGCACTTCTTGACTGCTGTTTTCAGCAGTTCTTCACTGCTGTTTTCAGCATTTCTGCACTGCAGTTTTCAGCACTTCTTGACTGCTGTTTTCAGCATTTCTGCACTGCAGTTTTCAGCAATTCTTCACTGCTGTTTTCAGCATTTCTGCATTGCAGTTTTCTGCTGTTTTTGATTTGCAGATTGCTGTTTTCTGCAGATTGCTATTTCAGATTCCAGTTTTCTGCAGAATTTGTTTTCAGTGTTCAGTTTTCAATTTACTGCAGAATCTGTTTTCAGTGTTCAGTTTACTGTTTTCTGCAGCAATTCTGTTTTCAGGTTTTCTCTAGTACTCAGTTTTCAAGTTGTGGTTCTGCTGGCTAGTTACACCGAAAATTCAGATTTAGGTTTTATATTGTAGTTTTCTCTCTCAAGTCAGAAGTTCTGTGATCTGTATTTTCAGCAGTTACAACCTTGTGTTCTTTCTCATGCCATGCAGTTTTGGTATGAAGCTTGTTGTCCTTCCTTCTCTGATCTATTTCTTTGCCGAATAGCTATTTTAGACCTGTGCATTTACTTTTCAAGATTAGTCAAATATTTTGTTTGAGATATTGTTTTCATTAGCTTTGAGTAGAATAGCAAGGCGATTGTCGATCTGTTTTTCAATGAGTGAACCTTCTTCCTAGCTTCTATAGCTAGTGGAGAAGAAGGAAAATTTGTGAATACTTTGGGGGCGATATTTTTATTAGACGACATTCACCCCCCTCTGTCGCCAAATTCGATCCTACAATTGGTATCAGAGCCGGTTAGCTCTTTTCTATAGATCTTAACCGGTCTGCGAGCCATGGCGACAGACAAGTATTCCACCAAGCCGCCCATCTTCGATGGCCTGGATTACCCCTTCTGGAAAAGCCGAATGGAAACTTACATCCAGGCACAGGGGTATGCCATCTGGCGGAAGGTGAAGATTCGGTTGTTGTTCCTACCGATGAGAACATCAATGCCGGGAATATGGCTGATGTTGAGGCAAATGCTAAGGCAAGGAACATCATCATTCGGGGTTGAGTAAGCGAGTTCGATCGCATCTCTCACCTGTCGTCCGCCTACGACATCTGGGTGACCCTCGATGCATACCATGAGGGCACCACCCAGATCAAGACGGTTCGACAAGACCGGTTCAAGCGAGAATACAAGAATTCGAGATGCTTGTCGGTGAGTCCCTTGACGAGTGCTTTTCTCGCTTTCACAAGATTTTGAGCAACCTCCGAGCCGTCGGTCTCACATACTCCGACTCGGATAACGCTCGTCAAATTCTTTCTCGCACTCGATCTTAGGGTTTGGGAGATGAAGGTGACTACCATCAAGGACACCACGGACCTCTCGACCTTGACTCTTGATGCGCTTTACTCGTGCCTCAAGACTCACGAGATTGACATAGTCTCTCGCGGTCGAAGTCTCGCCGATGGCACTAGTCACCCACCCCGCTCGGATCCACTTCTTCCGGCGATCTTGCGGATTCTCCTCACTCTCTCGTGACATAACCGATGATCGATAGAGCGACTATGGATGAGCACTAGCCCTCCTCGCACGGAGATTCTCCCATGCTTACAAAGGGAGGAGGGACGGAAGGAAAAGAGGACCCGTGAATTGTTTCGAGTGTGGTGGCCCCAACCACATCCGAGCAAACTGTCCCAAGCTTGGAAAGGGTAAATGTGACTTTGGCGGTTTGGGCAAGAACGACTACATCGACAAGAACCGCAACTCGAAGCCCTCAAGACCGGCCCGGAAAGAAGAAGTTCGCGACCTTGGGAAGGCCAAGAAGCTCTTCCACCGCTGCTCGCCGCTTCGACGACCTCGACCTCACCGAGGTGGAGGGATGGAGCGACGACGACGGACCGGTGACCAAGACCCCAAGGGCGACAGCGACTTCTCCGGGATGTGCTTCATGGCCCTTGAGGGCGAACTGAGCGACAGCGATCTCTATTCCGATTCCGATGAGATATGTCCCTCTTATGACCAACTTAATGAAGCCTTTCTTAAGTTAGGAGGTTTTCATGCTAGAGCTAAGACTAGATGTAGCGAGTTGGAGAAGGAAGTAGGGAGATTGTCACGGGAGCTTACTTCACTTATATCCGCTCCCTCCGTGACGATCGTGATACATGCCGTGCTTTGATCGGTGATATGGAGAAGCTAAGGACCTCACATGATAGTCATCCTCCGAGCTTGATGCAATTAAGGTGGAGAATGTTAGTCCGCTGCCGATTTAGAATTGAGTAGGATGGTCATTACCCTACTTACTACCGATGAGACTATTGCTCCCACCTCATGTGAGGATAAGGACACTGCTGCTAGAGGACCTTATGCCATGCTACTTGATCTGCCCGAATCTTGTGGAACTTGCAATAATCTGAAGATGAACCTAAAACGGGCAGATCATAAAATTGCTGAGTTACAAGCTTTTCTACTTGAGCCTATTGCTTCATGTGTAAATTGTCCTAAGTTAATCACGAACTTGAATCATCTCAAAACAGCTTCAAGAAATGATTGACTATAATAAGAAAATGGCTCAAGATGCTTCTAAGGACCCCGTTAGCTCACCATGCAAAATTGTGATAAACTAAAATCTAACTTGATTGCTTTGGATGAAAATGTGTGAAGCTAACTAAGGACCTTCTAGAAAAATCACATCCTTCTTGTGCTTTCGTCTTTGAAGTGTTGGAAAAGGATAAGGACATGGTAGAGACGTTTAGGAAGAGTTACGAGAACCAAATGGCTAGGATTAGGGCTGCCCCCTGTGTCCTGCGAAGCCCTCAAGGTTGAGGTGGCCGTGCATAAGGAGAAATATGCACGTGCTATTCGCTCTTCTCGCTATTGGTTCTTCTCCTTCTTCTCCTCCTGCTGCCTCTCCTTCTCCTTGCTCCTCTTGCACCTCTCTCTTTCGGGAGTGTCAGTACCTTATGAACACTCTCGAGAAATTTGTAGGAGGCGAGAAGAATCTCAATCTTATCCTAGACCAATCAAAGATTTGCAAGTTCAAACAGGGTCTAGGATATGATCTCCGTGAGGATGTGAGGAAACATCCACCGTCGTGCTCGCACTGTGTCGCAGTGTGATTGAGGTCAAGCCCAAGAACAAGAAAGTTCAATTTAAATCGGCGGGCTTTGTCCAAGGGATTTCGTGACAAGGTGATTTCACCGTAGCTTCCCCGTGAAGGCGTATCATTGCACCTTCCGCCGGAAGGATGGACATTTATTTGACCATTGCTTCAAGCGCCAAGATCGCGTAGAGACCGTGTTGCGACTCTTAGGCGTATTCGTGGTCAGCCCGGACCTTGAGTGCACCTAAGACCAACACGAGGTCTAAACTTACTCTTGTTGGTAGCTTTGGGCGACATCGAGGACTTAGTTCTTCCGGTTTTACGGTTTTCGTCCTCATCTTGTTCTGGTCGTGACTTCCGCGTCCCGAGGGTAGATCTCGCTTTCCCCATCGAGATGCCTACCCGGCGTGATCGACTGCTCTTGGTGCACCGACTCGCCGTCCGTAGCGGTCGGACCCGAACAGCGACTTGTGTCCGCTCACGGATCTTACGCTTTTTGAGCGACGGAGGCGTAGGGTAGATAGAGGTCACCGTGCTTGACTACTTCATCCGCCGACGTGTGACTCGATATTGGTGCCAAAATCTATGTTGATTTATCGATCGATCGAGACTTTGCTCTCTTGTTGACTCGGGTTCACGGGCGGGGAAGGAAAGGTTTGGCTTGTAGACTCCGGGTGTTCACGACACATGACCGGAGATTCCGTTGGTTTTCTTCCTTGCCGTGCTCGGTGATGAGACTATCACCTTTGGAGACTCTTCGTCTAGACGCATCATCGCCAAAGGCTTGCGCGCTTAATGACTCATTTGTTTTAAAAGATGTTGCCTTGGTGAGTAAACCGCATTACAATTTGCTTTCGGTTTCTCGACCACCGATGACTGGTTTCGAGGTAAGTTTTAAGAAAACGCCGCAAAATTGTTGATTCTTCGGTAGTCCGGTTTATGGATTTCTCGTTATGGGAGGATCTTTCGTGCTGATTTTATTGAGTCTTCTGGTGATCCTCTCCGGTGTTTGGTTGCTTCTGAGTCCCGCGACCTCTCTTTCTGGCATAGGAGACTTGGTCATATTGGATTTGACCATTTGACTCGAGTTAGCGGCCACGATCTCATTCGTGGTCTACCGAAACTCAAGATGGTCAAAGATCTTGTTTGCGCTCCATGCTTGCACGGCAAGATGGTTGCCGCCTCTCATCCTCCCACACAGCTTACTATGACCGATGCACCGGACAACTGCTCCATATGGACACAATTGGACCGGCTCGAGTCGGTCGGAGGGAAGTGGTATGTCCTTGTCGTGGTCGATGACTATTCGAGGTACTCTTGGGTGTTTTCTTAGCCTCGAAGGATGAGACGTTTACATATTTCCGAGGTCTTTTCAAGAGGGCTTCTGCTGAGCTTCCGGTGCCTTACGAGCGATCCGCGATGACAATGGCACGGAGTTCAAGAATTCCTACTTTGAGAGTTTCGTGGTGAGACAGTGTAGAGCACCGTTCTCTTCTCCATCGTCCCTCGGCAGAATGGCGTTGTGGAGAGGAAGAACCGTACCTTGGTTGAGATGGCGGGACGATGCTCGATGAATACTCTACACCTCGAAGTTTTGGTGAAGCTATAGCCACCGCGTGCCATGTTTGACGAGTTTTCTTGGGCACATTTGCACCGCACTTCTTATGAGTTGAGATACGGTAAAGCCCAGTGTTTCCATTTTCGTGTGTTTGGTTGCAAGTGTTTTATTACAAGTGCGGGAACCTAGATAAGTTCGAGTCACGTTCTTGTGATGGACTCTTTCTAGGCTACTCGACTTCTTCGGCGGCCTATAGGGTGCAGAACTGCGAGTCTAGCAAAATGGTAGAAACACAGTGAGGTAACCTTGATGAGGCCACCAGGGACTAGGCCCGATATCTCGAGTTCACTAGAGCGATCGAGACCATCTTCGTGGATGATGAGGATGATGGAGATGAGGGTTGTCTACCCGATCCGGTCCCTCATCCACCCCTTGAGGTGCCTTCTTCCACCGCACCTCGAGGTGATCGCCCTTACCTTCGCTTCTTACGGAGGTAGTGGCTCGTTCCTACCCGTCAGTAACGAGGTAGAGGCCACTTCTTCATCTCATTCAGGACCTCCAAGACATATTCAAAAATCTCATCCTTACGGCGGATGATTGGAGATCTCTTTGAGCGAGTCACACGCTCCAAGTCTCGGCGTGTCGCTTTTCTCATCTCCACCTTCCTTGTAGCTTCTTTTGAGCCCAGGACGTTTGTCATGCTTTATCCGATGAGTCTTGGGTCAATGCCATGCATGAGGAGTCGGAGAGTTTCGAAGAAACAAGGTTTGGGCGCTTGTTGAGCCCCCTCGAGATCACAATATCATTGGAACCAAATGGGTGTTCAAGAACAAGCAAAGTGAGGATGGGGTAGTCATTGAAACAAGGCTAGACCGGTCGCATGAGAGGTACTCCTGGGTTGAGGGTGCGGATTTCGAGGAGACCTTTGCCCTCGTAGCTCGTCTTGAGGCTATTAGAATTTCGCTTGCCTTTGCGCTTCTAAAGGTTTCAAGCTTTACGGATGGACGTCAAGAGTGCCTTTCTCAATGGCTTCATTGAGGAAGAAGTCTATGTGAGACGACCTCACGGTTTCGAAAACCCCAAATACTCAATCCATGTCTACAGGCTTTCCAAAGCTTTGTATGGACTTAAGCAGGCCCCCAGGGCCTGGTATGAGAGGCTTAAGTCCTATCTGTTGAGTCATGGTTTCGAAATGGGTAAAGTCGACAAGACCTTGTTCATCCGCGGCTAGGCACTGACTTTCTGCTCGTCCAAATCTATGTGGATGATATCATCTTTGGTGGCTCCTCGCATGCTCTCGTTTCCCGCCGGATGTCATGAGCTCGAATTTGAAATGAGCATGATGGGCGAGTTAAGCTTCTTCCTTGGCTTCCAAATTAGCGAGACTGGGAGGTACCTTCTTGCATCGTAGGGCAAGTACACTCGAGACCTCTGAAGCGCTCGATATGAGTGATGGGAAGCGGTGTCCACCCTATGGCTACATCAATTCCACTCGACCCGAGATGAAGGCGGCGAGCGACCGATCGAAGGAGTATCAGTATGATCGGCTCCCTCTTGTACCTCACGCCTCGAGACCGACATACACTTCTCTGTGTCTTTGTGCTCGGTTCAGGCTTCACCTCGCGTATCTCACCGCCAGCGGTGAAGCGCATCCTTCGTACCTTCGAGCTACCATTGACTATGGTATCGGTACTCTTCCTCATCCTGCCTTTCCCGAGAGCCTACTCGGATGCGACTTTTCTTGGTCAGGATGAGACAGAAGAGCACTTCGCACCGCCAATTCATTGGCACTTCTCTCGCTTCCGGTCCTCGAGGAAACGATCCGGTGTTGCAGGTCCACCGCAGAGGCCGAGTACGTTGTCGCAGCCCGATTCGTAGCCAAGTGTTTTGATGGTCTCGACCTGCGGGACTTTGGGTTAGTTATCGGCGGTGTTCCACTCCTTTGTGATAACACTTACGCAATTAACATTGCTAAGAACCCAGTCAGCATTCTCGGACCAAGCATATCGACATTCGCTTTCACTTCCTTAGAGACCATGTGGAGAAGGGTGACATCGTGCTCCGGTTTGTGGAGGGTGACCACCGGTTGGTGACATCTTCACCAAGCCTTTGGATGGCTCGAGGTTTTCACTCTGGGAGAGCTCGGGTGGTTTGTCCTTATGGACTGTTGTGAGGGGAGCTTTGGGCTTTCTTGCTTTATTATATTATTTATGCTTCAGTATCCTTCTTTGCATTGCATCCGAGGGTGCATTGGGTTTAGTCCTCTAGCATAGGTTAGAGTGTGTCTCTTCTTTGAGTTGCTTAGACTTCTTGCTCTTATCTTGTGCTTTCGGATAGCCGCTTCTTATCTCACTAGGTTGAGCTCGCTCACTTCTTCTAGGTTCTAGCGAGGTTGGGCCACCCTCGCAGACAGGTATGTGTTTGCTCTCTAGTGTGTGTTTTCTCGACAGCTGGTTGTCACAGAGTCATATGGGGTAGATGAGAGTCGATCGAGCCATAGTATCCTCTATATCTTATCTATGCTTTAAGGATCGCCTGCTTTCTTTACCGACTTCTCGTTTTATTGCTTTGGTTCAAGGGAGTTCATTTGGGAGCTTCGGAATGTAATATTGACTTAACTTAACTTGAACTAAAAGTTGCATCACATGTTGAGGGGAGCTGGATTTTTCGCATGTTATTCTACATTGTAATATAAATACATTGAGCCTTGATTATTATCGGTTATGACATGCTTACGATGCTTTACATCTTGCCATGATTTATGCTCATTTGCTAGATTCATCATGACTTCATATGTGTAGACTAGCTTTTGCCATGATGAGTTAATTAAATTTGCTCAAATTGAACTAAAAACTTGTCATGTTAGCATTTGAGATTAGTCTTTCTTGAGCTATCCTTTTATGATTCACGCCATGTCAAATAGGCTGAGTTGAGCGTTGAATCTCTTTTGAGCCTGAGATTGAGCTGTCTTAAACTCTTGATGTAACATGAGTTAGTACAACTTGTCAAAAAGCAAAAAGATCTCTTTTGTGCGAAAAAACTGATCTCACCAATTCTTTCTCATGAGACGGCTTGCCATTGCACTAGGCATGAACTCGGGGAGTTTTGGATGACCTAGACTATCTTTTTAAGCTTCTTGCTTGGAGTAGTCGCAGAATGGCTTGAGATCTAGCACATGATAAAAATATTGGTTGAAAACAACCATAAGTTCCAAAAGAAAAATATCATTTGTGCTCAATTTACTTAAGTTATTAAAAGAATCAAGTACTTGAACCAATGTTTCACTCTTGAGCATATAGCACTCTATTTTAGACTCAATATTAGACTCTTGGCTCCGCTTAGCTTGATTGACATGGCTTGCATCATCCTTGGATGTCTCTAGCTAGACTTTGCTCATTGATGACTTGACATACTCATAAATGCACTAAAATTCAGATTGTCATCTAATTGCTTCTAGCTAGCTTATACATATCCTGTCATGATCTAGATAGCAGTTCATTGAGTTATGGCTTGGTGTAATACATTATGGTCATTATGGATAATTCTCATGGCTCTAAATGCTTAGAATAAACAAACTTGATCATTTCATCCATCATCATGACTTATTCTCTCTTTTGCATTCTTGATGCGTTTATTGCCAAAAGGGGGAGAATAGTGGTAGAAAAAGCCACTTTGGGAGCTTTGAGGAAAACTTGTTCTTTCTTTTGCTCCTTCTGTCGATATGGTCATTAGCTTCATTCTGCTCTTATGGACCATGTTAGACTCTTCAAACTCTACTTCATGCTTTTTCTGGGTTTGTCAATATACTCATCAAGGGGGAGATTGAGAGACCATGTGGAGGTCATCCCGTTGTATATGATGAGTAATTGACATCGGTTTACAAAAAGTCGAGTTTGAGTTGGTTGGTTCGGACCTAGACGTTGCGTGGCGTAACGGGCTCGGTCGGACTTGGTCGAACCTAGTCGTTTGGGTTTAGGTTGCATGTTCTGATGACTCGACATGTTTGATATCTATTTACGCTTTCATGTATCGAGCGGTGCTATTTGACGTGTTTCTTGTCTGTGTGACCGCGGGACGTCGAGGCGGAGTCGTGGCGAGACACGGTGGACGGACTAGGCGCGGTGGCGGAGGTCGAACGGTCGGGATGTGTCGAAGACGACGTGGACTCGAGTATTTGCGGCGAGAAGCACGGAAGCTTCCGGAAGGTGCGGGGAGGGCGGCACGGGAATTCGCAAAACGCAAAAGTGGGAGCGGGCGTTGGACTTAGCGGGCGTGGCGAGACCCGTTAGCCAAGGCTATACATAGAGGAGAGGGGCTGCATCTCCACTAAGCCTTCTAGAGAGAGGATTAGGGTTTCAATAGTCAAAAGAGTCTTTTGCAAGTGGTTATGCTTTAGACTTTAGTTGGTATGAGTTGGTAGTGGAGTAGGAGGGTTGTTTTGTGCCCCAGCCTTGTCTCCTGCGTGAGCAACGTTTTGAGTTGGTGTGTGTGCTCTGTTCTTGGCCTTCTCCTCTCCCGAAATGTGTTCTTGAGTTTGGGAGAAGTGAGAAGATGAGTTGAGCCACTATGTGATCATTCCTCTTGTTCTAAATCGCGTATGGGGACTCCATGTGATCCTTGATTGAATGGAAATGAAGTTCAAATTTATCTTACGTGTCTTGTTCTTCGTTCTTCCCATCTGTTGATTTTTGACTTTGTGTTTTGTGATTTGGTTCTTGCTAGTAAGGTGTAAAATGGATAGCTCTGTGTTGGGATAACACCTCAAGATCTTTTGATCAATTAAAATCCCAAGAATCCATGTTTAATTTCAGTCTTAGGATTTTGAGGTTTCTCTGTTCATCATTTTTCTGCTCTAGGGTTTGAGTTTGCTTCTGATTTCCTTTTATGAAGTGGGATGAAACTTGATATCTAGAATCCTGTGACTAATGCTAACATATCCTCAAAGTTTCATGTCCAAAAGATCAAAGGTTGAAAAGAAATTTGATTTTTAGTCTCTCTGTTCATCTTTTCTGAGAATCTAAGTTTTAGGTTATCTTTTGATTTCCTTTTGTGAGATGGGATGAAATTTGAGATGTTGAATGCTAAGGCTATTGCTAACATATCCTCAAAATTCCATAGCCAAAGGATCAAAGAATGAGAAGAAATTTGGATTTTGGTGTTTCTCTGTTGAAGTCACAACTTTTGTCAAAATCCTGATTTTCTTGATCCTCTTGAGTGTTTCTTTGTTCCCTGAGGTCCATCTCCTAATTAATTTGAAGGTTCATTCTATCTGTCCGAAAAGAGCAGCAATTACTCTTCAATTTCTCAGTTTTTATTTTGCTAGAATACTTACTGTTTTCGCAGCAAAATACCCTGCTCATTTCAGCCGACTGTATTGTTTTCAGCACTCAGTTTTCAGACCAATTGATGCTCTGCCGAACTGCTCTGAATTTCTGTCTTCAGCCCACTTCTTGCTACTGTTTTCAGCACCCTTCTTCCTGTTGTTTTCAGCATTTCTGCACTGCAGTTTTCAGCACTTCTTGACTGCTGTTTTCAGCAGTTCTTCACTGCTGTTTTAGCATTTCTGCACTGCAGTTTTCAGCACTTCTTGACTGCTGTTTTCAGCATTTCTGCACTGCAGTTTTCAGCAATTCTTCACTGCTGTTTTCAGCATTTCTGCATTACAGTTTTCTGCTGTTTTGATTTGCAGATTGCTGTTTTCTGCAGATTGCTATTTCAGATTCCAGTTTTCTGCAGAATTTGTTTTCAGTGTTCAGTTTTCAATTTACTGCAGAATCTGTTTTCAGTGTTCAGTTTACTGTTTTCTGCAGCAATTCTGTTTTCAGGTTTTCTCTAGTACTCAGTTTTCAAGTTGTGGTTCTGCTGGCTAGTTACACCGAAAATTCAGATTTAGGTTTTATATTGTAGTTTTCTCTCAAGTCAGAAGTTCTGTGATCTGTATTTTCAGCAGTTACAACCTTGTGTTCTTTCTCATGCCATGCAGTTTTGGTATGAAGCTTGTTGTCCTTCCTTCTCTGATCTATTTCTTTGCCGAATAGCTATTTTAGACCTGTGCATTTACTTTTCAAGATTAGTCAAATATTTTGTTTGAGATATTGTTTTCATTAGCCTGAGTAGAATAGCAAGGCGATTGTCGATCTGTTTTTCAATGAGTGAACCTTCTTCCTAGCTTCTATAGCTAGTGGAGAAGAAGGAAAATTTATGAATACTTTGGGGGCGATATTTTTATTAGACGACATTCACCCCCCTCTGTCGCCAAATTCGATCCTACACAGACTAATCACCATCAGAGTGTTCCTTATGTTAGCAACTTACTATGTTCTCCATGTCCATCAAATGGATGTGAAGACATCTTTCCTTAATGTAGACTTAGAGAAAGAAATCTATATGGATCAATGGATGGTTTTGTGATTTCTAGATAGAAAAATAAGGTATACAGATTATCGAAATCTTTTTATGGCCTAAAGCAAGCACCTAAACAACGACACAAGAAGTTTGATAAAACATTGGCATCCCAGCTTTGTTGTGAATGAAGTTGGTAATGTGTATTTTACCGTTATAGTGGGGTCAAGTGGTGATCTTGTGTTTTATGTAGATGATATACTTATTTTTGGGACAAATCGCCATAATTGACTAGGTTAAATCTTTCTTATCTTGATGCTTTAATATGAAAGACTTGGGAGAGGGAGATATCATATGAATATTAAATTGATCAGGAGCAAGAATGGGATTACTTTGAACCAATCTCATTATACTGAGAAAATCTTGAGCCATTTGTCTATGAGAGTTGTAAAATTTTTCCAACGCACTATGACGCAAGTATTAAGCTTCGAAAGACCTAAGAGCTAAGAAAAAAATCAATTAATATTCACAAATTATTGGATCACTTATGTATTTAGCTAGTACCACAAGACACGATATTTCATTTCTTATGAGAAAATTGGGTCAATTTACATCTAATCCAGAGATCATCACTTTGGGAGAGAATGTTGCATTACTTGAGAGGCATAACATCTTTTGAAATTCATTATCTTAGGATAGCCATATGTGTTAGAAGGATATAGTGATTCCAATTAAATCTCTGATGCAGATGAGATCAAAGCTACAAGTGGTTATGTATTTTCTTTAGCTAGGGTTGTGGTTTCATGGAGGTCATCATGGAAGCAGAACTTGTAGCACTTGGCACAACCACTATTGAGGCTGAATGGCTAAGAGAGCTTCTGTTATACTTGTTATTGGTTGAGAAACCAATACCAATAATCCTGATGTACTGCAATAATCAAACAATATTGGCTAAAGTTATGAGTAGTATGGATAATATGAAGTCCTCCAGGCATGTGAAGTGTAGATTTAAATCAGTTAGGAATTGAGGAACTATGGAGTGATTGCTATTAATTATATTCGCTAAGAAAAATCTGGTAGACTCTTTTACAAAGGGGCTAGCATGGAAAGCAATTTCCGTTGCATCTATGGGCATACGAATAAGGCCCATTTGATTTACATTACAATTGATGAGGACATCAGCCCTAAGGATGCAACCACTACTTCAACCCACTACACTCTATCCTTTACTTCAACCACATCTTCTCTGATAGAACTTTCGGCCACTGCACTGCCATATTCTCCAATTGGACCAAGCTATTTCTACTCATATGAGTTGGGCTACGTCTATATGCCATGTTGCAACGTCTTCATGCCATGGTGCAGCGTCTTCATGCCATGGTGTTGTGTCACCAATTGTTGGCCTATGGGCTTTGTAATGATTGGACTGATTTGGCCCATATGGCCGGCCACCTAGGGTTTTGGTACTATTCACACATGAACAGTACTCGCGGCCGCCACACCTCTAGTTTTGTTAGTTTTATTGATTGAAGTTTAGCTTTGCTTCTTTATACTTTGTCCTCTTGTTCGGCGAGATCAACAACGGCATTGTTCTTCAGAACCCCACTTTTCAATACAAATCTTAATTCCTATTCGCAATTTTAGATTGCTTATCTATCTTGTTCTTGCATGCTTCTTCGGTGTATGCAGGGATTGATCTTTATGATCAGGTCATCCGGGTATTCATGCATGGTTGATAACAACTTGATGAACAGTTCAGTCATTGCGTGGTTTCAAGCCTTACGAGTTTGTATCTAGGATCGTGAGAGTTGAGTGACTACTACCGAATTTACCTTCTCATCGAAAGATTGGGCTAGAATAGGACCTTCATGGTTCATCAACAATGGTAACCTATACATTTTTATTGGAGATCTTGTGACTAAGGAAATGGAAAAAATAAGTTGATGTTATAACAAGACAATATATATCATCAATTGTACCCGTATCCTAACAAACAAAAATATTCTCAACTGTATGGAAGGTTGATTTAAAGTCTTAATGTATTCTAGTGTCCAAATGAGGGGAAAAGGTGTTGGCCTACAGAATACCTAAAATGAATACACCTACTTGAGCCTCACTGTGATGTTTTAGTTCACAAGAAAAGGACATTCTCTAGAAATCTCGTGAGCACATAAGGGAGCATGACCATATAACGCTTCTTTTAGGTGTGGTTTATTGGCAGCATAGTATCAGTTGAGATTTTATGTGAATTATGATCACAAAAGCTATGTATTCAAGACACAACCCATTCATTAGCTGTGAGAAAATGAATCTTGCTAATCTAGGTGTAAGTTCAACTCATACAGGATTTACGTCAATAGAGTGGTATATTATCAACACTTCAGTACAATGATCTTTGTCATATGTTCTACCTTTTGCTTTGAAATTGGTAAGGGGTTGTTGGAAATTGGCCCATGGATTGAGGCCCATTTTCCTTCCAAAATATGCATGGTTTAGTTCCATATTGCCTATCAAACTGAAGGGTAAGCAATTTAAAAGGTGAAGTCCTTACTAGTCCTTGAAACATGTGACACGTGTCATAAGGATGGCATGAGGAGAACTTTGGTTAAACACACATGCACACGTGTGTGTATTTTCGTATTTTCGCATGAAAAATACGTGACTTGTGTCTTGCGATGAGCAACCGTGCCATGTCCTAGTCCGTCTCCTAGCACATTAAATTCACTTTTTTGTTGGATCGTGCACCATTTCTCTCATTTATTCTGTTTAAATACAATTTAAACATCAGTTACTAGTGAATTAATGGGTTTAAATTGAGTTCATGCTATCAATCACTAGTGATTAATTGTTGCGCATTTTATAAGCACTGGCGATGTCTAGGCCTAAGTATAATCAAATTTCTTCTCCATTCTTCTTCCTCCTCACTGGAGAGCTGAACTGCACTAGCCTTCATCCTCGACATGCACCGACAAAGAGGGTGAGCGGTATCTCTGATCCGTTACTGCAGAGAACACCTGCACGGGGCGACAATAAGGTTTTGGGCAACGATATCTACACAACCTCCTCTCGTTGTTTGATCAATCTTGTGGGGACCCCGGTAGCGGGGCGCCCGTAGTCGCCGCATGTGTTCTGTACTAGTTCCATGATCAATAGCTAGTACACATTGACATCATTGTGATCATATCAATATACATCGCACATAAATAGCTTATACAAAAGGGATGGTATTATGTATGTGAGGCATAAAAGAGTACATACACATAAGGCCGACCGGCCAAATGACCAACAGAGTCTCAAAGAAAAGCAGCGAAAGTCTAATAACAAAAGTATCCACTGATTTGCCGTCATAACTCGTAGGCAACCGGCTGGACTCAAACCCTAGAAGGATCCCTCGTCAAATTCCCCGGTGCCAAGGGTGAAATACGCATCATCCGACATGAAATCTTCATTCTCTGATGAACAACAATTTAAGCAAGGTTGAGTACATTGTGTACGCAGCAAGACTTGTAGTGTATCACAAAATTTTACATATATACAAGGCTGTTAAAGGATGGGGCTCTATACTAAGGCCCTGTTTGGGGAGTCAGATTCGAGTAGCTAGCTGGTCCGAGTAGCTAGTCGGAGATTCCGAGTAGTGGGCTAGTCCGAGTAGCACTGGTCCGAGTAGCTAGCCTGCTTTGGCATCCTGGATTCTAGTCAGGCAACCGGTATCCGATAGATGTATTGACCGAAATGCCCTTGGGTGATTTGATGTCCTGATTATGTATTGATAGAAGAGATATCCATGCTGTAAATTTGTAGTACTTAGTTCAAACATTGAAAAACTAATATTAAAATTTCATGACAATAAATTTGACTCCAAATCATAATTTTAGATATTAATATGGATAACTACCATGTCTCCATACAAAAGGAACGCATACAAAAGGTGTACATAGACATATAAGGCGCACATATCACCATCAAAAGGAACTTCTATGGTACTATCTATATTCTTGAAGCCATCAAGCCGTTAGCTATGGAATCACGAAGGCACACATATCACCATCATCTTGCTTGCCGTGCCAATGTAACCATCTCCGTGTTCGAATCAACATGTGGCATGTACTCTTCATCATCATCACACCTCTCAAAGAGATGGTCACTCAAAGCAATGTCTCGAATGAAATTATGAAGCGCCATACAAGCAATGATGATCTTCTTTTGCCTCTCAACCTTATAGCTTAGCATATGCAATAGAATTCGCCACTTCATCTTTAGCACGTAAACGCACGTTCAATCACATTACGAAGAGAGGAGGGCATGATTGAAGACCTCCTTTTGGCCACTTGGGTGCCCTACCCGTTGAAAGTCCCAAGTGATACTTTTGCCCTTTGTACGAGCGAGGTATCCTTTTCTATTAGGATAACCGGCATCAACTAGATAAAATTTCCTACAAGAATCAAATCGGATTAATGACAATGTATAAAATGAGAGATAGAAATAGATAGTTGTATTACCATCTTCGTGGTGTGGAAAATATTCGAGTACCGAGATAGAGTGTCATTGAATATACGAGTCATGGGCGATCCGCACCATCCAAAGAACAACAAAATAAACCTCATATCAAAGTCGCAAATCGCCATAACATTTTGAGTAGGATACCCATGACGACCAATGTGTGCAATTAGATCTTTGGGCACTACAACGGGATATGTGTGCCATCTATTGCTCCAATGCAATTGTTGAAATAGGGAGAACCGAGAATCTTGAAGCTTTGGGTGCACAGAGATTGCGACTCCTTTGGTTTTATGTTGTGCTTGGCTAGCTCATTAACACACTTAAGGACTTCTCTCAATTTTGTACTAATTGTTTCGATTGACCGTTTAAATCGGTTCTCAACTTGGCTAAATGATTGAGGTCCACCACACATCCACAAAACATACCAAGAGCTTCAATGGAATTACAATCTCTAGTTGATTTCAAACCATAATTTTCTACTAGTGTGTCATGCAACTTGTAAAAACTGAGGAGTCATCCAAAACATACGATAACAATCTTTGTTACCCTAAGTTGATCCATAACCCATCGATTCCCAGATTGCCGTGGAATAACTCTTTTCCTTTTTTGGAGATAAGTTTCAGCATGGTGCATACCTATGAGAGCAACTGTTGCAGCAGCTTGTAGAATTAATTTATGACGCTTAACCTCAACTGATGATCCATCGTTGTCATTTGATTCATCACTCTCACTGGATGTGCTCATCTACAATTCATATCAAAATTGATAACATGAGAAATGTACATCAACACAACAAGATTACATAAAGGCACATAGGTCTGAATAGAGTATGAAACACAATAAGATGACATAAAAACATAGGTCTGAATAGAGTATCAAACACAACAAGATTACATAAAAGCACATATGTCTGAATAGAGTATCAAACACAACAAGATAACATAAAAACATAGGTCTGAAACAAGATTACATAAATGTTCTACTTCTTTCTATCTTGATACATCCTCTTAAGCCATGCAACTCTTCCTTCATCAGTTTCAAATGAACGAAACACTGCACGATACTCTTGTTTAATAAAAAGTTTGGTTGCAATGTAGTGTTCATCACTTCCTTCTTTGGCTCCACATCTCACAGCCATGCGCAAGTGCTCAATGATCTCATTGTCCAATTTCTCATTCCGGTCAGATGTCACAGAATTGCTAGTCGCAATCACATCAACTAGACGTTTCACTTCCTTGATCATAGGACTCTACTTTTTATTTGGGCTAGGAGCAATGCTACCCCCCTTACGCTTTCCAACCTTGCTCATCTTATCATGAGAGTTGTCATCATCTCCAACATCAACGATATCATCGTCAACATTAATTGAGTTGTGCTTTCCGACCACCGGGAATAACGAAGACTAACCGGACACATGGATGTTTTGGAACATAACTTCTAGCTCATCTAGGTTCTCCATTGGTGAGTAACTAACTTGGCATAGTCATTGTTGGCTGGAAAAAAATATGTAGAATTATTTACAAAATAGTGCCACAAAGCATTGAATGGATACGTTATTTTACAAATATCAATGTCATACCGCTGTTTTTTCTATCCACCATTTGTCATCTGCAACAATTGTTCCATTTTGGACATCCCAACCAAGACCGGTTGCATTCTTTTTTAGCTCAATCCCAACAGAGGGACTGCATAACTTCACATGGTACCATTCGATTAATTCGACGTGGAGGCACAAAGACAATGAATGAGATTGCACCGCTCACTTAGAAACTATTTCCTCATCTTCTTGCTTTTTAACATCATTCTATAATATAAATCCTCTAAAAATCAAACATGTAGTTATTATAATATTTATTTCCGCTCAATATTTCTACTTTAATGCTAAAAGAGTAGTTATAATATCTTTATTTAATATACAAATGCATGGTCCAACAATGTTAACTTTTGATGATTAGTACCATGCATTGATACATAATCTTGTATTCTGAGCAGATTTCTATTATTCCGATAAACATAACTTGCGCTCCTACAATGTGAAACTGGAGAGTTTGCTTCACATTGTCTTACATAAATGATTGATCAAGACCAGAGCATTGAGCACCAAATCAGTACCAAAGCTTTAGAAATATCTTCATGATCCTTAGTTCTAATTATCAATAAAATTAATCTCACTGTCAGCAAACTACCAATTGTCTCAAAATATTTGCCTTTATAACATGCTGAGTCTTTCCATCCTAAAACAATCAAAATTTCTAGATATCCTTCAATTCTTACGATTTCAAACCTCATGCCTTGCATTACATGAGCAATTGTAGCAACGATGAGAGCAATTCGACAAATCCACCTCAAACTCATGCACCAAAGATTACGCATAGTTCATACAAATCCATAAACATTCAACAACATAAATCATGCTCCTTCCAGAAATACAAATTCACAGTTCATACAAATTTAGTTCATACAAATTCAGTTCATACAAATTCACAGTCCAACAGCATAATGTTCAGCATTACTCAGTTCATACAAATTCACAACCAAATAATCCCAGAAATAACAGTGGCGTCGTTACCTTGATGCAAAGAGAGAGGCGTGGGGGAGGAGAGGGCCGGCGGCGGGTGATCTGGGGAGGAGGAGCAGGGGTGGGCGGCGGGGGCGCCGACGGCGGATCCGGGAGGGGGCGCTGGGGAGGGGGCCGGGTGGGCGCGGGAGGAGAGAGGGCGGGGGGCGGATCCGGGCGGGAGGGGAGGAGAGAGGCCGGGCGACGGGGGTCCGGAGGCGGCGGGGAGGAGGGGCCGGGTGGGCGGCGGGAGGGGAGAGGCGGGAGGCGGTGGATCAGGGGCGCTTGGATCTGGGCGGGGGAGGGGGAGGAGAGGCGGGGGGGCGGGGTTCTGGAGGGCGGGGGAGGAGGGGCTGGGGTGGGCGGCAAGGGAGGAACGAGGCGGGGAGGCCGCCGGGAGGAACGAGGCGGGGTCGGGAGGAACGAGGCGGGGTCGGGGAGGACGACCGTCGGGGAGGACGAGCGGGTGGGAAATGCGATGGAGCGGGGTGGGGGAATGCGAGGGTGCAGTGGGGCGGGGTTTTATTCAGTGGCATTTATGGGTAATTTGCTTCAAATTCTAGTGGTAATTAGTTAGTAGAATCATGGGAGCTCGGCTATTGCGACTTCTTGATTCTAGTACAATTGCGACTTCAGTTTTGATTCTCGAAGCTAGCCTAAAATCTGACCTGTTTGGGGAGCTTTGGCTACTAGAAGTAGCTAGGTGGCCTAGAATCCAAAACAAACAGGGCCTAAGTTATTTTCAGATTGAGGCGTTTCATTTTGCAATAATATTAAGTAATAATTTTCAAGCGGAGTTGTAAAGAGCATTTGACATGTAATGAAATAACATTTACATAATTTCCATAACGTAGATCAAAACCATTCGCAGCCCTCCTCACCGTGAGTATCGCATCATTCCCAACCTTGGGCATGGCACACAGTTGCGTACATACCATCCCATATGTTTAGTGAAATAATTTTAAAAAGGAAAACTAAACCCTTTGTGGCTACATCTAAGCTTGCTCATAATCGTGAGCATGGCTATTTAAGTAGTTTTTAACACTCTGCAGAGGTTCTACGGCTTTACCCACACGAGGTAATCAATTGTAATGTCGGCAACTTCACGCTTCCTTTGGCGTGTGACAAAAGTTGATTATCTTATAGCCTTTAGATCATCTAGTCCTAACCTTGCACTAGCCCGAATGAACATCGCACCTCTCCTAGGTACACCCCTAAGAGAGCATTCAATCCTCACTTAGGTATACCCTAAGCGAAGACCCTCACTTAGGTTCGTTCCCCAAGTGGAATTCATCATTTCTTTAAAGCATTGCTCGTCACCTTGGTGAAAGGAGCCCCTATGAGCAAACCTAACCGAAGTGCCCTTACTACATCTGTACCTACCACAATGTAAGGTTAGACTTAGACAACTTAATCGGCTAAATGCCATATCCCATATAGCACATGTTGTCGTATGGTGTGACTTAGATGTGCAATAATAGTGTTTGGTCCTTAATTGACCGAGCGAGAATCTCCCGCTATATACATGCGAGATTCTCTCTTGTGCAAGATTCCCTCTTACATTTGACAGTGTATCGTATAAGTCGTCCGCGTCCAAAAACTAGGTTTTTTTCATTTTATTTGATGCCAATGTAACAGAGGTTCCCCTTTGATCCAACATTTTTGAAACCATCAAGCCCACGTGTAAATTTGTTCGAAAGATCAAACTTAGCAAAACTAGTGTTTGTTTAAGCATATAGACCAATATCAATATAATATTCCCAATATGACAGTATATACTGTCTAAACCATATCCTAGAGGTTACAACAGTGAGGGTCTCAAGTTTTCAAGGAGGTTCAATGCATACGAGTGGTCGTAACTACCATTACCACAGTCATAATTTTAACAAAACATACACGCATGCATAATAGATTTTGCAAACAATATACAATAATTGAAATACTATGATCAACATGGTCAAAGGGTGTAACATCCCAAAATTTGCAAATCTTAAAATTTAAATTTAAATTAATTATTTTAAAATATTTGGATTTTATTTGAATTTTCCTGAGTTTTCCAGTTTTTAAAATCAATTTTTAGAATTAAAAAGAAATTTTAATATGAAAATATATCTTCAAAACATCTTAGAAATATTTTATTTAAGCTCAAAAGGTATCTAAAAACTTATATAAATTTTTCTAGAATTTTAGAAGTTTATTTTGTATTTTTCTGAGGCTTATTAAGTTTTCTAGTATTTTCTGTAAATCAAAAATTAAAAATAAAAATTTTAAAACCCCTCCCTCCCCTCCGGCCGCCATGTGGATCAGGATCGCCTCCACGCCGCCCGCCATCCCACCTCGCCCCTTCCGTCCGCCACGTGGGTGGCCCGATCTCCCTCTCTCTCTCTCGCCACCGGCCCGCTTGTCGGCGTCTCCTCACCCGCGCCACCCGGCCCCTGTCATCCCCACTCGGCCTCCTCCTTCCTCGCGCCTTGCCACGCCGCCGCCGCCCCGCCGCCTTGGCCAACGCCTCCCTCTCCCGCGCCCACTCCTCCCCAACCACCCCGCTCCCCACGCCCCCACTTCTCCTTCTCTCCCCACGCCCCACCCCTCCTCTCTCTCTCGGCAGCCGCCACCTCCTCACTCCGGTGACGTGCCACGGTTCACTCCCCGCCGCCCCTATAAACCCCTCCCGAGCACCTCTGTCCTTCCCTCCACCTTTCCCCACTCCCCTTTCTCTCACGGCCGCCTAGCGCCCAAGACTGCACCATTGTCGCCGCCGCCTCGACCTCCGCAAGAAATCGCCGCCGCCTCGCCAGGCCACCCCGCCACCACTCTTGCCTTCCCGCTGTCGTGGGCCGCCCACACCTCGGCCGCCTCTCCCGCCGCCGAGCACCGCATGACCAAGTCCCCGAGCCGCCGCCACCTCCTCCTCGTCGGCAGACGTCTCCTACCGCCTCCCAGAAACCCGAGCCACCACCGAGTTCCCTACACCCCTCTCCTTCTCCGCCGCCGGGCCAGGCGCCGAGCGCCGCCGCCGCCGTTTCCTTCGGCTTCCTGGGCCACCCGGCCGCGTGGTCGCCATGTGGCGCCACGTCCGCACCACCTCAGCCGCCACCCCGCCCGCTCGGTGCCATGCCACCCCCGCGCCACCTCACCGATCGCCTCGTCTCGTGGACTCGGTCCATGGACCGAGACTCCACCGTCACCGGCTCACCCAGGGCTGACGTCATAATTCGGAATTTCCTTTAGAAAATAATTCTAAAATCCAGTTTATTCTTTTTCTTTCTTTTTAAACTTCCGATGCCCTGTACTTTTCATCCTAACTCCGATTGAGTCCATTCAAATTTCTAAATTCATCAAAAATTCCAATATTTACATTTCTGCAATCTTTTCAAATTTTTGAAATTTATTTGATATTTTGAAATTTAAAATTCAAATTTCAAATACCCTTTCTCCCTCGTTTGAACTCCGATTCCATTGAAACTTCCTCCTAAATTCATCTAAATTTATAAACTTCATTCCAGTAATATTATTATAATATCTATACTTTTATTTGTATTTATTTGTCCTTTGTGTTCTCGCTTTATGCGTAGAATCTGATCCGTCAAGAGTTCGCAGAACCGCAACAAGAGAATCGTGAATTCACCCACTAAGGCAAGTCTCCTTTGATCATCTTTGAACCTATGTTTGTGAAATGTTTTTCAATTATTTTAAATTTAATGCATTGCTATGTTACATAAAATGATAGTTTCTGTTGTAGAGGTAATAGTTAAACCGAAGAATTGTTATGCCCTCATTTGACTTTGACAACCATGTACCTTTGACACCCTAGGAATTCCCTTGTCTCATTATTGAGATTATTATGAATCTTTGATAATTGTTGTATCGGTAGTAAGATGCTTAGACAAGCTATATAACTTTAGTAACTTTGGATTGGGAACGCATTTCATTGAACTAGACTTTGTTCGTAATCGAATGGCAAATGGTGTTGCCTCTGTTCATGTGAAATGAATTAAATTGTGAAAATTGTTTTAGACCGTATGACGGTTGGTTTGGATTGGTGCGGTTAGCACGAGATCTAGAAAAGTGTATGTTTCGCCCTAGTCAATTAAGGACCGACGCTTGTGTTTGTCCAGTCTGAGCACTACCGTACAACCACATGTCTATATGGGTACGACCTAGCTGATTAACTTATGATAGACTAGTTTAGGTACCACCGATGGAAAGTGAATGCCGTGGTTACTTGGTTATTCACGATGAGGGACAGGTTACTTGTACTCATACGGCGCAAGAGGGGCTTACATCTGGGTGGTTAACCCTTCATTGAAACCTCGGTGGTGGTGTCTAGCTAGACTAGAGTAAGGTAAAGGCTTTGTGATGAATTATCCGGGTCTCATGCCAAAGGAAGCGTGTTGACTAATAAGATAACTTATCTCTTGTGGGTAAAGTGTACAACCTCTGCAGTGTAAAACTATTCGAATAGCCGTGCCTACGGTCAAGGGCGGCAAGGAATGCTTTCACATGGTAGATCTTTGGTTTCGGTTTTGGTTTTAAAATAAAAGTATTGGGAACCGAGAGTGGTTGGAACTCTCGGAGTTGTTGTCCTGGCGAATGTAGCCAGTGTGGGTGGTTTAACCTTTTTGGAACTTTAGCGGTTAGCCAGCTTGTTTAGTGTTGGTGGTTGAAACCTTCACTATAAAGTTGTCAATAGTTTCATTAAAACAATTACTTTATTAAACGATGCCTTCAAAATATTTAATGGTATTTGAAACAAAATATTGCTTTGTGCAAAAGAACCATAAACCTTCCTTTGTTAAGCCTTGCATCTATTGCATTTTCCTCAGACTTGCGGAGTACTTTATGTACTCACATGCTACACCTAAAATATATCTCAGAGGAGTATGAAACTCAAGAAGGAGACTACAACTACTACGCGGGTGGATTTGAAGAAGGATGTCCAGACGTTTAGGTTGCGCTCCCAGTCAATTGCACGTGGCGTATTGATGGGACTTTATCATGTTTAATTTGCTTCACTGTGTTTGTGTTTATTTGTGAGGTCTAGAAACCTCGTTTGTGTTGTAAGACCTTTGGTCAAGACTTTATAATATTGTAATATTCGTCTTTGGCAATGTAATCATCATCGTTTAACTGTGTGCACTAGCTTTGATCCGGGACTAGTGTTTGTAATACACAGAGGGTCCGAATTTGGTAATCTGGGGTCCCGACAGAGATGGTATCAGAGCCAATGTTGACTGTAGGATGTGACCTAGTTTAGAATGGCAAAAGCCTTAAGGACCTATATTTATTAAAAATATATATTTTAGAAAATGTTTCTATACTTCTTTATCTCTGTTCTATTTATAATCACTTACTCAAAATTGTTTACTAAACTTCTCTATCTTTTCAAATTTGTAGATGGCGGCTATCTCCGCAGATTAGTGGGACTACATCTCCCACGCCGAGATCGAGGGTGCATTTGTTGAGCTTCTTCGCCAACTAATGCAAGACTGAAGTTCCGCTCTCCGCCTATCTTCGAGGGCGGAAAGTCCGGATATTGGATCGAGATTCTTGGACAATGGAGGTATTCTGTATGCACGGAAGGGAATTCAATACCATAGATACCCATTGATCATCCTCGACCGATCGCTCGGACGCCACTCAGATGCACCGACAGCCATAAGCGGTCCGTGTCGAGGTTTACTGAGGATTCTCTGACAAGCCGCCCCCACTTTCTTTTCATCCACTTGTGCGGACGAGTCATCCGCAGCCCTTCGAGATCGCTGTGGATGATCCCCGCCTTTCACACCTGTGTTCACTCACTCAGCGATGGCGACCACCTACGCCCGCCGCTTTGGAGGAGATTGACGGCTTGGTGCTTCTCACTTCCGGCTACCAAGATTCCGACACTCTCCGTGCTCACTCATCCAGCCGCTGCAACAGAGTTTGAGCCGGGCGACCTCGAGCTGCATGCCAGCCTCCACCCGACTACACACCATCTTCACCAATACCAGCCATCGTCCCCAACAACCAGGCTCCGACTCGTCGACAGACCCCCGTACCTTACTCACGGCGCAAGAGTGTGCGGCGCCTAGTCCTTGCCCGACATCGACATCGGAGACTCCGGCAAGAGACGCAGCCTCTCTCGTTCCGTGCTGCTCTCGGTGTATTGCCTCCAGCAGAGTGACCATCTTCATACCCGTGCTTCTTGCAACCACCCCGAGTGTGGTTGTAGGCTGCGCCACGTAAGTACCCTAGAGGAGGATCCAGAGGAGGATCCGGAGGAGCTTGTCTTCGAGGAGGACAAGTAGTTACAGAGACAGTAGCACCCAATTTAAATGTTTAATTCCTTAGAACGATTTGTATTTTATTCTAGTGTGTGGGATGGACTGTACCAAGCACTTGTGCACCTGTGGTACAACCATTTCCTTAAAATTTAATTTGAATTCAAGACAAGTTTTATTTCCAATTGTTGTACGTGTTTTTCGAGAGACCATGTGGTGGTCATCCCGTTGTGTATGATGAGTAATTGACATCGCTTTCTGAAAAGTCGAGTTTGAGTCGGTTGGTTCGGACCTAGGCGTTGCGCGTAATAACGGGCTCGGTCGGACTTGGTCGAACCTAGTCGTATGGGTTAAGGTTGCATATTCTGATGACTCGATAGGTTTGATCTCTGTTTACGCTTTCATGTATCGAGCGGTGCTATTTGACGTGTTTCTTGTCTGTGTGACTGCAGGACATCGAGGCGAGTCGTGGCGAGACACGGTGGACCGGACTAGGCGCAGTGGCGCCGAGGTCGAACGGTCGTGATGTGTCAAGACGACGTGGACTCGAGGTGGTTGCAGGCGTGCGAGGCAAGGAGCGCGAAGCTTCCGGAAGGTGGGGGCGAAACGGCGGATTTCGCAAAACCGCAAAAACGGGAGCGGCTGTTGACTTAGCGGGCGAACGGGACGGAGACCCGTTAGCCAAGGCTATAAATAGTGGAGAGGGCTGCATACCCCTTAAGTCACTTGAGAGAAGATTAGGGTTTTCTAGTCAAAAGAGGTTTTAGGGTTTGTTTTGCTTTGCTCTTTAGTAGTTGAGAGAGCGGTGAGTGCGAGAGGTAGGTCGCTCGGCTCTTGTTCTCCATGCCTTCGTGAGTGTTGTGAGGAGAATGAGTTCTTGGGTGTGAGTTCTTCTCAGTTGAATAGAATGGATTGATTTGGCTGTAGTAGAATACCCTTGTAAGCATTCATCTCAATATATACATATGAGAAATCTTGTTGGAGATGTTCTGGTTGACCATATTTCTTTGAGTTCTTGCTTCTTTCTTTGCCTCTGTTTGCTCTCGGTGCATCTCTCTCTTTTTGAGTTTGAGGTGATTTCTTGTGGAAGTAATTCTTGATTCTGTTGCTTAGAACTGGAATACCCTCTAAGTCTTTTGGCCAATCCATTCCAGAAAGTAAAGATGAATCAAAGAGTTTCTTCTTTTCTCACCTATACGCCCAACTCCTCTGCTTTCTTCAAAGTTCATATCTAGGGTTTTGTTGTTCTTCTTGATTCCCTTCATGAGGTGGGATGAGATTTGGGTTGTAGAGTCTAGTGGCTATTGCTAATATATCCTCAAAATTTCATGGCCATAGGATCAAAGGTTAGGAAGTAATTTGGATTTTGGTGAAGCTCCTGTACTTTTTCAGTTCTTGGCTCGAATCTGAAATTCCTGTGTTTTCGTTGATTTCTTGTGTTGTCCGAGCTCCCATCTTTTTAGTTTATGTTTTGGTGTCTTAATCTGAAAAGAAAAGGTTTATTTCTCTCATTTTCTGTTTTGAGCCTTCTCAATTTCTCGCTGACAAATCTCTCGAACTTCGATTCATTTCTTTTTTTCGACAATAGCAGTATTTGTCTCAGATCTATTTTCGGTTGTTCTGCTCCTCTCGGCCAGCAAGAAAAGTCAGGATGTGCTAAATTTCATCACTGTGCAGTTGCAGGTGTTTCAGTTTGCCTCCTCTAAGTATTTACTGAATCTCAGTGTTTCAGTTTTTGGCCTACAGTCAAATTACCTATTCAGTTTTCAGTCAGACCAACCATCCTTTAGCAGTCCTACTGCTCAACTTCTTTTTGGGTTTGAGACTGAGATATTCCTTGCTATTCGGCTTGTAGTGATGTTCAGATAACCTGAAAAGAACAGATTTTCCTTTGACAAGATTTCTCTTGTTTAACCCAACTGCAGTAAGTACTGTTCCTAGTTTTCGGCTTGGTCTGAATTTTCCAATCTTTGTTTTCCCTGCTGCAGCATTCGGTTTTGCAGTCTTTTATCAGTTTGCTACAGTGAATACTGCAGTTCAGTTTTCGGCTAGCAGCAGCATATGGCATTCAGTTTTGTCATGTTTTTTGCTGGTTTTTGACCCTGCTGCATGTAGTCTAGATGATCTCGGTTTTTGCTGAAATTTTTACCACTTACTTACTGATCTAAGCTGATTCTAACAGCATAGCATGCAGTCCGGATTTCCATCTTTTTTCATTGTCTTCGGCTGCTGCTAACTTGGCTAGTGGAATCAGTTTTCTGCAGATATACTTGTCTCGCTTTTCGAAGGAGTTTACGTAGCAATCATAGGTTCTCATTTCGGCAAAGCAGCAGTCAATTTGTCAATTCTAAAAATTAAGTTTCCTGCTATTTTTCTTTGGCATTTCTTCACTACAGATTTCAGCCAAACCTGTTAGTCCCTTTTGTCAAGCTATTGAAGATCAAAAATTTATGAATACTTGAGGGCGATTTTTAAAAAGCAACATTCACCCCCCCTCTGTTGCCGTTTTCGATCCTACAATTGGTATCAGAGCCGGTTAGCTCTTTTCTATAGATCTTAACCGGTCTGCGAGCCATGGCGACAGACAAGTATTCCACCAAGTCGCCCATTTTCGATGGCCCTGATTACCCTTCCGAAAAGCCGAATGAAACTTACATCCGTGCTCGGGGTATGCCATCCGGAAGGTGAAGATTCGCTTGTTGTTCTGCCGATGAGAACATCAATGCCGGAATATGGTCGATGTTGAGGCGAATGCAAAGGCAAGGAACATCATCATTCGTGGTTTGAGCGAGCGAGTTTGATCACATCTCTCACCGTCGTCCGCCTCGACATCCGGGTGACCCTCAATGCATACCATGAGGGCACTACCCGATCAAGACGGTTCGACAGACCGCCAAGCAGCCGAATACATGAAATTCGAGATGCTTGCCGGTGAGTCCCTCGACGAGTGCTTTTCACGTTTCACAAAATCTTGAGCAACCTCCGAGCCGCTTGGTCAAGTCACGATCGATGGCGTTAGTCACCGATCCCGCTCGATCTTCTTCTGCGAGCCTTTGTGCGGATTCTCCTCGCCGCTCTCGTGACATAACCGATGATCGGTTAGGCGACTGCGGATGAATGACTAGCCCTCCTAGCGGAGATTTTCTCATGCTTACAAGAGGAGGAGGATGGAAAAGAGGAGGACCCGTGATTTGTTTGAGTGTGGTGGCCCCAACCACATCCGAGCAAACTGTCCCAAGCTTGGGAAGGGTAAAGGTGACTTCATGTTCGGGCAAGAACGACTACACCGACAAGAACCGCAACTCAAGCCCTCAAGACCGGTCCAAGGCAAGAGGAAGTTCCGCAACTTTGGGAAGGCGAAGAAGCTCTTCCACCGCGTCCTCACCGCCTTCGACGACCTCGACCTCAGCGAGGTAGAGGGATGGAGCGACGACGACGGGACGGGGGACCAAGAGCCCAAGGATGGCGGCAACGACTTCTCCGGCATGTGCTTCATGGCCCTTGAGGCGAGATCACGACAATGAGCTCTACTCCGACTCGGACGAGGTATGTCCCACCCACGATCACTCAATCATGCTTTTCTTAAGCTAGGTGGTTTTCATGCTAGAGCTAAGTCTAGGTGTACCGAGTTAGAGAAGGAAGTAGATAGACTGTCACGGGAGCTTACTTCACTTATATCTGTTCCCTCCCGTGACGACTGTGATACATGCATTGCCTTGCTTGGAGATATGGAGAAACTAAGGATCTCGCATGATAGTGTGTCCTCCGAGCTTGATATTGTTAAGGTGGAGAATGTTAGTCTGCTTGCTGAATTAGAATTGAGTAGGATGGCTGTTACCCTACTTACTACTGATGAGACTATTTCTCCCACCTCATGTGAGGATAAGGACACTGCTGCTAGAGGACCTTATACCATGCTACTTGATCTGCCCAATCTTGCGAAACTTGCAATAATCAAGATGAACTTAAAGCAGGCGGACCATAAAATTCTTTGAATTGCGTGCTTCCCCTGTTAGAGCCTATTGTTTCTTGCACAAACTGTCCTAAGTTAATCACTTGAACTTGAATCTGTCTCAAAAGCAGTTTCAAGAAATGATTGACTACAATAAGAAAATAGCTCAGTATGCTTCTAAGGCTCCTGTTAGCTCACCATGCAAAGATTGTGATAAACTAAAATCTGATTTGATTGCTTTAGATGAAAAATGTGTGAAGCTAACTAAGGACCTTCTAGAAAAATCACATCCTTCTTGTGCTTGTAGACTCAGGTTCACGGCGTGGAAGGAAAGGTTTGGCTTGTAGACTCGGGTGTTCACGACACATGACCGGAGATTCCCGTTGGTTTTCTTCCCTTGCCGTGCTCCGGTGATGAGACGATCACTTTGAGACGCTCTTCTTGGCGAGTCATCGCCAAAGGTCTGTCTTGGCGTTAATGACTCATTTGTTTTGAAAGATGTTGCCTTGGTGAGTAAGCTGCGGATAATCTACTTTCGGTTTCACCACCGATGACGATTTTGAGGTAAGTTTTAAGAAAACAATTGCAAAATTCTTGATTCTTCTGTAGTCCGTTTTGCGAGTTTCTCGTTATGGGAGGATCTTTCGTGCTGATTTTATTGAGTCTTCCGGTGATCCTCTCCGGTGTTTGGTTGCTTCCGAGTCCATGACCTTTCCTTCCGCATAGGAGACGTGGTCATATTGGTTTGACCATTTGACCCGAGTTAGCGGCCACGATCTCATTCGTGGTCCGCCAAACTCAAGATGGTCAAAGATTTGGTTTGTGCTCCATGCCTAAGACGGCAAGATGGTTGCCGCCTCATCCTCCCACACTGCTTACTATGACCGATGCACCGGACATTTGCTCCATATGGACACGGTTGGACCAAATTCGAGTGCTGATCGGCAGGAGGAAGTGGTATGTTCTTGTCGTGGTCGATGACTATTCGAGGTACTCTTGGGTGTTTTTCTTAGCCTCGAAGGACGAGACATTTACACATTTCCGAGGTCTCCTCAGTAGGCTTTCTGTTGAGCTTAGGGTGCCTTCTGAGCGATCCGCGAGGACAATGGCACGGAGTTCAAGAATTCCTACTTTGAGAGTTTCGTGGTGAGGCAGTGTAGAGCACCGCCTCTTCTCCATACGTCCCCCAGCAGAATGGCGTTGTGGAGAGGAAGAACCGTACCTTGGTCGAGATGGCCAGGACGATGCTTGATGAGTACTCTACACCGGAAGTTTTGGGTCAAGCTATAGCCACCGCGCCATGTTTGAACGAGTTTTCTTGGGCACACTTGCATCGCACTTCTTATGAGTTGAGATACGGCGAAAGCCCGGTGTTTCCATTTTCGTGTGTTTGGTTGCAAGTGTTTTATTCAAGTCCGGGAACCTAGATAAGTTTGAGTCACGTTCTTGTGATGGACTCTTTCTAGGCTACTCGACTTCTTGGCGGGCCTATAGGTGCAGGCTGCGAGTCTAGCAAAATGGTAGAAACACGGAGGTAACCTTCGATGAGGCCAGTCCGGGGACTAGGCCCGATATCTCAGGTTCACTAGAGCAGTCCGAGACCATCTTCGTGGATGATGAGGATGATGGAGATGAGGTTGTCTACCCGATCCATCCCTCATCCACCCCTTGAGGTGCCTTCTTCCACCGCACCTCGAGGTGATCGACCTCACCTTCGCTATTACGGAGCTAGTGGCTCTGCTCCTACCGCTCGAGTAACGAGGTAGAGGCCACTTCTTCATCTCATCTGGACCTCCAAGACACATTCAAAAATCTCACCCTTCCGAAAGCGGATGATTGGAGACCTATTTGAGCGTGTCACACGCTCCAAGTCTGGCATGTCACTTTTCTGTCTCCACTCTGCCTTCGTAGCTTCCTTTGAGCCCAAAGACGTTTGTCATGCTTTATCTGACGAGTCTTGGGTCAATGCCATGCATGAGGAGCTAGAGAACTTTGAAAGAAACAAGGTCTGGACGCTTGTTGCACCCCCACAAGGTCACAATATCATTGGAACTAAGTGTGTGTTCAAGAACAAGCGAGCGAGGATGGTGTGGTTATTAGAAACAAGGCTAGACTGGTAGCTCGTGGGTACTCCTGTGTTGAGGGTCTAGATTTCGAGGAGACCTTTGCCCTGTAGCTAGACTTGAGGCCATTAGAATCCTGCCTTCGCAGCTTCTAAGGGTTTCAAGCTTTACCGATGGACGCCAAGAGTGCCTTCCTCAATGGCCTTATTGAGGAAGAAGTCTATGTGAGACAGCCTCCTGGTTTCGAAAACCCCAAATACCCAAACCATGTCTACAGGCTTTCCAAAGCTTTGTATGGACTTAAGCAGGCCCCCAGGGCCTGGTATGAGAGGCTTAAGTCCTATCTGTTGAGTCATGGTTTCAAATGGGTAAAGTCGACAAGACCTTGTTCATCCGCCGGCTAGGCACCGACTTCTGCTCGTCTGGTTTATGTGGATGACATCATCTTCGGCTCCTCGCATGCTCGCTTCCAGTTTTCGATGTCATGAGCTCGAATTTGAGATGAGCATGATGGGCGAGTTGAGTTTCTTCCTTGGCTTCCAAATTAAGCGACTCTCGGAGGGTACCTTCTTGCATCGGGCAAGTACACTCGAGACCTCTGAAGCGCTCGATATGAGTGATGGGAAGCCGGTGTCCACCCTATGGCTACATCAATTCCACTCGACCCAGATGAAGGCGGCGAGCGGTCGATCGAGAAGGAGTATCAGTATGATCGGCCCTCTTGTACCTCAACGCCTCGAGACCGGACATACACTTCTCTGTGTGTCTTTGTGCTCGGTTTGAGCTTCACCTCGCGATCTCACCGCCAGCGGTGAAGCGCATCCTTCATACCTTCGAGCTACCATTGACTATGGTATCTGGTACTCTTCCTCATCCTGCCTTTCCACGAGCCTACTCGGATGCGAGACTTTCTTGGTCGTAGGATAGACAGAAGAGTACTCGGCACCGCCAATTCATTGGCACTTCTCTCTTCCCGGTCCTCGAGGAAGCGATGCGGTGTTGCACACCACCGCAGAGGTCGAGTACGCTGTCGCAGCGATTGTCAGAGCCAAATGCTTTGATGGTCTCGACCCTCACGGGACTTTGGGTTAGTTATCGGCGGTGTTCCACCCTTTGTGATAACACTTCGCAATTAACATTGCTAAGAACCCAAGTCAAGATTCTCGGACCAAGCATATCGACATTCGCTTTCACTTCCTTAGAGACCATGTGGAGAAGGGTGACATCGTGCTCCGCCAGGAGGGTGACCACCGGTTGGTGACATCTTCACCAAGCCTTTGGATGGCTCGAGGTTTTCAGCTCTGCGGGGAGAGTTGGGGTGGTTTGTCCTTATGGACTGTTGTGAGGGGGAGCTTGTGCTTTACTGCTTTACTATTTTTATTATGCTCTTACTCCTTTCTAATTGCATTGCATATGGGTGCATTGGGTTTAGTCCCTCCAACATAGGTTAGAGTGGTTCTTTTGTCTAGTTGCTTAGACTTCTTACTCTTATCTTATGCTCTCGGGATGCTCTATTAGCTGTTTCTTATCTCCTTCGGATTGAGCTCACTCACTTCTTGCGATCTAGCGAGGTCGGCCACCTTCTGGGTGAGCAGTGCGTGTTTGCTCTCTAGTGTGTGTTTTACTACGCCTATTAGTCACAGTCATATGGGGTAGATGAGAGTCAGTCTGAGCCATAGTATCCTCTATATCTTATCTATGCTTTAAGGACTGCTTGTTTTCTTTACCAGCTTCTCGATTTTATTGCTTTGATTCAGGGGGAGTTCATTTGGGAGCTTCTGGAATGTAATATTGACTTAACTCAACTTGAACTAAAAGATGCATCACTTGTTGAGGGGGAGCTGGATTTTCTGCATGTCATTCGCATTGTAATATAAATACATTGAGCCTTGATTATTATCCGGTTATGACATGCTTATGATGATTTACATCTTGCCATGATTTATGCTTAATTGCTAGATTTATCATGACTTCATATGTGTAGACTAGCTTTTGCCATGATGAGTTAATTAAATTTGCTCAATTTGAAGTAAAACTTGTCATGTTAGCATTTGAGATTAGTCTCTTTGAACTATCCTTTTATGATTCATGCCATGTCAAATAGGCTAGGTTGAGCGTTGAATCTCTTTTGAGCCTTAGATTGAGTGTCTTAAACTCTTGATGTAACATGAGTTAGTACAACTTGTCAAAAAAGGATCTCTTTGTGCGAAAAACCGATCTCACCAATTCTTTCTCATGAGGCGGCTTGCCATTGCACTAGGCATGAACTCGGGGGAGTTTTGGATGACCTAGACTATCTTCTTAAGCTTCTTGCTTGGAGTAGTCGCATAATGGCTTGAGATCTAGCACATGATACAAATATTGGTTGAAAACAACCATAAGTTCCAAAAGAAAAATGTCATTTGTGCCCAATTTGCTTGAGCTATCAAAAGAATCAAGTACTTGAACCATTGTTTCACTCTTGAGTATATAACACTCTATTTGGACTCGATATTAGATTCTTGGTTCCGCTTAGCTTGATTGACATGGCTTGCATCATCCTTGGATGTCTCTAGCTAGACTTTGCTTATTGATGACTTGACATGCTCATAAATGCACTAAAATTCAGATCGTCATCTAATTGCTTCTAGCTAGCTTATACATATCCCGTCATGATCCGGATAGCGCTCATTGAGTTATGGCTTGGTGTAATACATTATGGTCATTTTGGATAATTCTCATGGCTCTAAATGCTTAGATTAAACAAACTTTAGCCATTTCATCCATCATCTTGACTTATTCTCTCTTTGCATTCTTGATGTGTTTATTGCCAAAAGGGGAGAATAGATTGGAGAAAAGTCTTTTGGGAATCTAGAGCTTGGAGATCAATTTGCACTTTCTTGAGTTGCTCTAGTGATTCCTTCTGTCGACATGGTCATGAGTTTCATTTCTTTCTTTAGACCATGTTAGACTCTTCAAACTCAACTTCATGTTTTTTCTGGGTTTGTCAATATACTCATCAAGGGGGAGATTGAGAGACCATGTGGTGGTCATCCCGTTGTGTATGATGAGTAATTGATATCGTTTCTGAAAAGTCGAGTTTGAGTCGGTTGGTTCTTGACCTAGACGTTGCGCCGCGTAACGGGCTCGGTCGGACTTGGTCGAACCTAGTCGTATGGGTTAAGGTTGCATATTCGATGACTCGGCTGTGTTTGATCTCTGTTTACGCTTTCATGTATCGGCGGTGCTATTTGACGTGTTTCTTATCCGTGTGACTACAGGGACATCGAGGCGGAGTCGTGGCGAGACACGGTGGACCGGACTAGGCGCAGGTGGCGCTGAGGTCAGAACAGTCGTGATGTGTCAAAGACGACGTGGACTCGAGGTGGTTGCGAGGCGTGCGAGGCAAGGAGCGGAAGCTTCCGGAAGGTGCGGGAGGGCGGCAGGGAATTTCGCAAACCGCAAAAAGCGGAGCGGGCGCGTTGGACTTAGCGGGCGTAACGGGACGGAGACCCGTTAGCCAAGGCTATAAATAGTGGAGAGGGCTGCATACCCCTTAAGTCACTTGAGAGAAGATTAGGGTTTTCTAGTCAAAGAGGCTTTTGGGGTTTGTTTTGCTTTGCTCTTTAGTAGTTGAGAGAGCGGTGAGTGCGATGAGGTCGCTCGGCTCTTGTTCTCCATGCCTTCGTGAGTGTTGTGAGGAGAGCGAGTTCTTGGGTGTGAGTTCTTCTCGGTTGAATAGAATGGATTGATTTGGCTGTAGTAGAATACCCTTGTAAGCATTCATCTCAATATATACATATGAGAAATCTTGTTGGAGATGTTCTGGTTGACCATATTTCTTTGAGTTCTTGCTTCTTTCTTTGCCTCTGTTTGCTCTCGGTGCATCTCTCTCTCTTTTGAGTTTGAGGTGATTTCTTGTGGAAGTAATTGCTGATTCTCATTGCTTAGAACTGGAATACCTCTAAGTCTTTTGGCCAATCCATTCCAAAGTAAAGATGAATCAAAGAGTTTCTTCTTTTCTCGCCTCTACGCCCAACTCCCTCTGTTTCTTCAAAGTTCATATCTAGGGTTTTGTTGTTCTTCTTGATTCCCTTCATGAGGTGGGATGAGATTTGGGTTGTAGAGTCTAGTGGCTATTGCTAATATATCCTCAAAATTTCATGGCCATAGGATCAAAGGTTAGGAAGTAATTTGGATTTTGGTGAAGCTCTGTGCTTTTTCGCTCTTGGCTCGAATCTGAAATTCCGTGTTTCGTTGATTTCTTGTGTTGTCTGGAGCTCCCATCTTTTTAGTTTATGTTTTGGTGTCTTAATCTGAAAAGAAAAGGTTTATTTCTCTCATTTTCTGCTTTGAGCCTTCTCTCGAATTTCTCGCTTGACAAATCTCTCGAACTTCGGTTAATTCTTCGCTTTTTAACAATAGCGATTTGTCTCGAGATCTATTTTCGGTTGTTCTGCTCCTCTCGGCCAGCAAGAAAAGTCAGGATGTGCTAAATTTCATCACTTGTGCGATTGCGCAGTTTCGGTTTGCCTCCTCTAAGTATTTATGAATCTCGGTGTTTGCTTTTGGCCTCAACAAATTACCTATTCGCTTTCGGTCGGACCAACCATCCTTTAGCAGTCCTCATCGCTCAACTTCTTTGGGTTTGAGACCTAGATATTCCTTGCTATTCGCTTGTAGTGATGTTCGATAACCCGAAAAGAACAGATTTTCCTTTGACAAGATTTCTCTTGTTTAACCCAACCGCAGAAGTACTTGTTCCTAGTTTTCGGCTTGGTCTCGAATTTTCCAATCTTTGTTTTCCTGCTGCAAAGATTCGGTTTTGCGCTTTTATCGCTTACTACGATGAATCTGCGCTCGCTTTCTTGCTAGCAAAGATATGGCATTCGCTTTGTCATGTTTTTCTTTGGTTTTGACCTCACGCATGTAGTCTAGATGATCTCGGTTTTGCTGAAATTTTACCACTTACTTATCGATCTAAGTTGATTCTAACACATAGCATGCAGTCCGGATTTCCATCTTTTTCATTGTCTTGGTGCGCTAACTTGGCTAGTGGAATCGGTTTTCTCTATATATACTTGTCTCGCTTTTGACAAGGAGTTTCGGTAGCAATCATAGCTTCTCATTTTCAAAGCGGTGATCAATTTGTCAATTCTAAAATTAAGTTTCTGCTATTTTCTTTGGCATTTCTTCACTCTGATTTCAGCCAAACCTGTTAGTCCCTTTTGTCAAGCTATTGAAGATCAAAATTTATGAATACTTGAGGGCGATTTTTAAAAGCAACATTCACCCCTCTCTGCTGCGTTTCGATCCTACATTTTCCTTGTGTTTGTTTGGGATGTGGTTTAGTCTCCCTAATTTCTTACCTATGCTACTTCCTCTTCCTTTTTCTAACCCCGCCACTACGAAGATGGTGAGCACAAGGAAGTCTGGTTTGAACGGCCTGTAATGTCAATGCTCACCTGTAAGGCAATAATCCAATTCCACCCCCGCCATTCAAGCCCTAACACAGGAGCGGATGATGGTCATGCGATTCTGATTACTCCAAGCTTTAGCCCAAAACCAAGTCCAAAGAAATTCATGAGCACCCAATCAAGCACCACAATCCAAGGCGGGGAGTTTATGAGAACTCGTCCCCAACTTTCGGTGGGTCGATGACCCAATGGAAGTCGACGATTTGGATCAAGGACGTCGAAGGAAGCTGAATTTGGCACAATGCAATGGAAATGAAAAGTGTTGTATCTTGCTCACCACCGAAAGGAATCATGACTAATTGGTGGGAAAACTATTGTCTTGCTCACCGAATGCACAAGATATTACTTAATGAGTTTGAAGAAGCATTCCGTCTTGCACATATTCCTCTGGAATCATGGAAATGAAAAGGATGGAATTCTATAAGTTGCGAAGAAGGAAACCTCACAGGATCGAGTATCTGAACAAATTTACCTAACCGCCGATATGCTTGAGAGGATGTTGCAACCGATGCAAGAAAATTTGGAGATTCATGCAAGGACCGGATCCAAATCTCAAGGTGCGTTAGTGTCTAATGATTATCCCACTTTCCAACACATGGTGAACAAAGCTATCATCCAAGAAGATGCCCAACGCCAGTTACATGAAGTCCGAAAGAGGAAATTTCAGGCACAGCAGGGTGCCAATAACACTCGCCACCGTCCAAATCAACCACATTTTTTCAGGCCTTCTATGCCAAGTGTGCCGAGGACACCAATCGATGGACCTCATCCAATACCTCGGGCTCCTCGACCAATCAATGGAGGTCAAGCCCAACAAAACAAGATCTGCAATGAGGGAATTCATTAGCAACTGCAAGAACATGGGGCATTACGCCAACAATTGTCTCATGAACGCCAAGAAGACTCTGTCTGTTTCAACACAGGACTACTCCAAGACGAGCCCCACCAAGGACAAGTCCGTGGAACACCGCAAGCAGCAAGGACTCCACAAGTGATAAACAGGGGACATGTCAACCATGTTACCGCAGTACGGCTCGGAAGCACCGTAGTAGTTCGGTAAGTTCTTGTCAACTCGAGACACGCCTCGATTATTTGATTCGGAGCTTAGCGTTCGTTTATTTCAAAGGATTTCTTGAAAGAAACAATTTGAATGCTCAATTGTTAAAGAATAATATGCTAGTCAATCACCGGAAGGGAATGAGGACTAATACGGTGCGCCCTAGAGCAACCGTAGATATAAATGGAGTTAAGTTCCTAGCTGATCTTATTATAATAGACTCCAATAGTCTAGATGTGATACTTGGAATGGATTGGTTAACCAAGTATAAAGGGCAGATAGATTGTGCCAACCATACTATTACTCTTATCAACTTGGAAGGAATCCAAATAGAGTGCAAGCCGAGTTTATCCTCAAGGAATGGATGTGAGTTGAGCAGTTTGAAGGAATAACTATGGAAAAGTACCTATAGTAAAAGAATATCCAGATGTATTTCCTGAAGATTTACCGGGATTGCCACCAGATAGAGAAGTTGAATTTGTTATTAATCTGGTACCCTGAACAGCCCCAATTTCCAAGAGACCCTATCGGATGTCTGCCAATGATCTAGCAGAAGTCAAGAAGAAGATCGAAGAACTACAAGAGAAATGATTTGTCAGACCAAGTTCTTCACCATGGGAGCACCAAGATTCTAGTGAAGAAAAGGATGGCGGTCTACGTATGTGTGTGGATTATCGAGCATTGAATGATGCAACAATCAAGAACAAGTACCCTCTACCGTGATAGATGACTTATTTGATCGCTTAAAGGATCATGTGTCTTTTCCAAGATTGATCTTGATCGTTTATCATCAAATGAAGATCGACCGGAGGATATACCAAAGACAAAGATTGCTACTCGCTATGGATTATATGAGTTCTGAATGTCCTTTGGTTTGACCAATGCTCCTGCATATTTTATGAATCTGATGAATAAGGTGTTTATGGAATATTTGGATAAGTTTGTCGTCGTGTTCATTGATGACATTCGATATATTCCGGAATGAAGAAGAACATGCCCAACACCGAGGATAGTATTGGAAAACTCGAGAGAACACCACCGTATGCCAAGTTCAGCAAGTGTGAGTTCGGTTAAAGAAAGTAGATTTCTTGGGTCATGTGATTTCAGCAGAGGAGTGTCTCGTAGATCCAGAAGGTGATGTATGTACTTAATCGACACAACCCAAGTCAAGAATCGAGATCGAAGTTTTACGATTAGCGGTTATTACCGCCGCTTCATAGAAGGATTCTCCAAGCTAGCGCACCACTCACCCGGTTACTAAAGAAAGAAAAGAAGTTTGAATGGAGTAAATCATGTGAAGACGGTTTCAAGAGTCAAGAAGAGGTTAACTTCGACCAAGATTGACTCTTCCGGATATCGTGAAGGATTTTGAAGTATTCTGCGATGCATCCGAGACAAGGTCTAGGGCGTGTTACGATGCAAGAAGGAAGGGTGGTAGCTTATGCTTCAAGGCAATTGCGCCGCATGAGCGTAACTACCCAACCCATGATTTAGAGCTAGCTGCTGTTGTGCATGCTCTAAAAATCTGGAGGCATTATTTAATCAGCAACCGCTGTGAAATTTATACGGATCACAAGAGTTTGAAGTATATTTTCACTCAACGACCTCAATCCGAGATGAGAAGATGGTTGGAGTTAATAAAGGATTATGATGTGGGAATTCATTACCATCCAGGAAAGGCTAATGTAGTAGCGGATGCCTTGAGCAGAAAAAGCTATTGCAATAATCTGATGATCAAAGACAGTCAGCCTGCACTTCATGAAGAATTTCAGCGACTCAATCTAAAAGTAGTGGAGGAAGGATTCCTAGCTACTTTGGAGATTCAACCAATTACGAAAACCGATAAAGGAAGCCCAAAGAGAAGATAGATATGTTAAAGAAATCAAAGAGAATATGAAAAAGGGTAAAGCACCAAATTTTTCAGAAGATGAAGAAGGTATCCTTTGGTTTGGAAAAAGAATTCTTGTACCCGAAAAGAAAGAAATAAAAGAACTAATCCTGAAGGAAGCTCACGAGTCTGGATACTCAATTCACCCCGGAAGCACGAAAATGTATCAAGATCTCAAAGAAAGATACTGGTGGTCAAGTATGAAAAGGGAAATTGCTGAATATGTAGCCTTGTGTGATGTGTGCCAGCGAGTCAAAGCTGAACATCAGAGACCTGCTGGACTTCTGCAACCTTTACAGATACCTGAATGGAAGTGGGAAGAAATTGGTATGGACTTCATAACAGGATTGCCAAGAACCAAGTCGGGTTATGACTCAATTTGGGTTATTGTGGACCGACTAACAAAGGCTGCACACTTTATACCCGTGAAGACCACATACTCTGGAGATAAACTCGCAGAGTTATACATGTCAAGAATAGTTTGTTTACATGGGGTCCCAAAGAAAATCGTGTCAGATCGAGGAACACAATTCACATCAAGATTCTGGCAGAGGCTGCATGAGCTCTTGGGGACAAACTTGAATTTCAGTACAGCATATCATCCACAGACTGATGGTCAAACAGAAAGAGTAAATCAAATATTGGAAGACATGCTGAGAGATTGTGCTTTGGCAAATAAAACTAGCTGGGATCAAAATTTGCCATATGCAGAATTCTCTTATAACAACAGCTATCAATCTAGCTTGCAAATGTCTCCGTTTGAGCTACTGTACGTCAGAAAATGCAGAACACCATTATATTGGAAAGAAACAGAGAAGGACAAGTATTTGGACCGATGTGTTGAAGCAAGCGAGAAGAGCAAGTTAAATGCGGTTCAAGATGATTAAAGACAAGACAAACAAGATGTAAAAGCTACGCAGACAATCGTCGAAGAGCTTTAGAATTTATACCTGGAGATCATGTGTATTTGAAAGTTTCACCTCTCAAGGGTCTGCGTCGTTTCGATGTTCTTACCGAAACTTGCTCAAAGATTTATTGGACCATTCCCTGTTCTAGCCAAAAGGGGAGAAGTTGCTTACCAGCTAAATCTCCCACCTCAGTTGTCGAATGTGCACGACGTCTTTCATGTGTCACAGTTAAAAAATGTCTCAGAGTGCGAGAAGAACAAATGCCTTTAGAAGAAGTGACTTTGAAAGAGGACCTAACATATCCAGAATATCCAATCAAAATTTTGGATGAAGCAGAGCGTCGAACCAGAAGCAAGAGCATCAAATTCTGTAAAGTACAATGGAGTAATCATTCCGAGTCTGAAGCAACTTGGGAGCGTGAAGAAGATTTGAGATCAGAATTTCCCGATCTTTTTCCCAATCCATCCGAATCTCGGGGCCGAGATTCATCCTAAGGGGGGTAGGTTTGTAACATCCCAAAATTTGCAAATCTTAAAAATTTAAATTTAAATTAATTATTTTAAAATATTTGGATTTTCCTGAGTTTTCCAGTTTTTAAAATCAATTTTAGAATTAAAAGAAATTTTAATATGAAAATATATCTTCAAAACATCTTAGAAATATTTTATTTAAGCTCAAAAGGTATCTAAAACTTATATAAATTTTCTAGAATTTTAGAAGTTTATTTTGTATTTTTCCGAGGCTTATTAAGTTTTCTAGTATTTTCGCAAATCAAAATTAAAAATAAAATTTTAAACCCTCCTCCCTCCCGTATACGTGGACGGCCGGATCGCCTCCACGCCGCCCGCCATCCCACCTCGCCCCTTCCGTCCGCCACGTGGGTGGCCCTGATGCCACCACGCCACCTCACGGCCCATCTCCTCCGCCGATCTCCTCTCTCTCTCTCTCTCGCCACCGGCCCGCTTGTCTGCCTCCTCACCCGCGCCACCCGGCCCGCCTGTCATCCCCACCTCCGCCTCCTCCTTCCTCATGCACCGCCCGCAACCGCCGCCGCAACCGCCAACGCCCTCCCCTCTCCCGCGCCCACCTCCCCAACCACCCCGCCTCCCCACGCCCCCACTCTCCCTCTCTCCCACGCCCACTCCTCCTCTCTCTCAACCGCCGCCACCTCCCCACTCCGGCGACGAATTGCCGCCGGTTCACTCCTCGCCCTATAAAACCCTCCCGAGCACCTCCGTCCTTCCCTCCACCTTTCCCCCACTCCCTTTCTCTCACGGCCGCCCTAGCGCCCAAGCACTGCACCATTGTCATGCCGCCTCGACCTCCCGTGAAATCGCCGCCTCAGTCGCGCCCGCCACCCCGTCACCACTCTTGCCTTCCCAGCCGCCGGAAGCCGCTCCACACCTCGGCCGCCTCCCCGCCGCCGAGCACCGCGGCACCAAGTCCCCGAGCCGCCACCTCCTCCTCGTCGTCGCAAGACGCCTCCTACCGCCCAGAAACCCGAGTCACCACCGAGTTCCCCACACCCCTCTCCTTCTCCGCCCGCCGCCGCCGGCGCCGGAGCGCCGCCGCCGCCCCGGCCGGGCGGCCACCGTGCCGACGTGGCCGCCATGTGGCGCCACGTCCGCACCACCTCTGCCGCCACCCCGCCCGCTTACCGCCACGCCACCCCCGCGCCACCTCACCGATCGCCCGGTCAGTGGACTCGGTCCATGGACCGAGACTCCACCGGTCACCGCTCACCAGGGCTGACGTCATAATTCAGAATTTCCTTTAGAAAAATAATTCTAAAAATCCAGTTTATTCTTTTTCTTTCTTTTTAAACTTCCCGATGCCCGTACTTTTTCATCCTAACTCCGATTGAGTCCATTCAAATTTCTAAATTCATCAAAAATTCCAATATTTACATTTCTGCCATCTTTTCAAATTTTTGAAATTTATTTGATATTTTGAAATTTAAAATTCAAATTTCAAATACCCTTTCTCCCTCGCTTGAACTCCGATTCCATTGAAACTTCCTCCTAAATTCATCTAAATTTATAAACTTCATTCCAGTAATATTATTATAATATCTGTACTTTTATTTGTATTTATTTGTCCTTTGTGTTCTCGTTTTGCAGAGAATCGATCCGATCAAGAGTTCGCAGAATCCGCAACAAGAGAATCAGGAATTCACCCACGAAGGCAAGTCTCCTTTGATCATCTTTGAACCTATGTTTGTGAAATTTTTTTCAATTATTTTAAATTTAATGCATTGCTATGTTACATAAAATGATAGTTTCATTGTAGAGGTAATAGTTAAACCAAGAATTGTTATGCCCTCATTTGATTTTGACAACCATGTACCTTTGACACCCTAGGAATTCCCTTGTCTCATTATTGAGATTATTATGAATCTTTGATAATTGTTGTATCGGTAGTAAGATGCTTAGACAAGCTATATAACTTTAATAACTTTGGATTGGGAACGCATTTCATTGAACTAGACTTTTGTTCAGAATCGAATGGCAAATGGTGTTGCCTCTGTTCATGTGAAATGAATTAAATTGTGAAAATTGTTTTAGACCGTATGATGGTTGGTTTGGATTGGTGCGGTTAGCACGAGATCTAGAAAAGTGTATGTTCCGCCTAGTCAATTAAGGACCGACGCTTGTGTTTGTCCGCCCGAGCACTCCGTACAACCACATGTCTATATGGGTACGACCTAGGCGATTAACTTATGATAGACTAGTTTAGGTACCACCGATGGAAAGTGAATGCCGTGGTTCTTGGTTATTCACGAGGAGGGGTTACTTGACTCATACGGCGCAAGAGGGGCTTCGTCGGGTGGTTAACCCTTCAGCGGTGAAACCTCACCGGGTGGTGTCTAGCTAGACTAGAGTAAGGTAAAGGCTTTGTGATGAATTATCTGGGTCTCATGCCAAAGGAAGCGTGTTGACTAATAAGATAACTTATCTCTTGTGGGTAAAGTGTACAACCTCTGCAGAGTGTAAAACTATTCGAATAGCCGTGCCCACGGTCAAGGGCGGGCAAGGAATGCTTTCACATGGTAGATCTTTGGTTTCGGTTTTGGTTTTAAAATAAAAGTATTGGGAACCGAGAGTGGTTGGAACTCTCGGAGTTGTTGTCCTGGCGAATGTAGCCAGTGTGGGTGGTTTAACCTTTTTTTTTTTGAACTTTAGCGGTTAGCCAGTTGTTTAGTGTTGGTGGTTGAAACCTTCACTATAAAGTTGTCAATAGTTTCTGTTAAAACAATTACTTTATTAAACTGATGCCTTCGAAAATATTTAATGGTATTTGAAATAAAATATTGCTTTGTGCAAAAGAACCATAAAACCTTTCTTTGTTAAGCCTTGCATCTATTGTATTTTCCCAAGACTTGCGGAGTACTTTATGTACTCACATGCTACACCTAAAATATATCTCAGAGGAGTATGAAACTCAAGAAGGAGACTACAACTACTACGCGGGTGGATTTGAAGAAGGATGTCCAGACGTTTAGGTTGCGCTCCCACCAATTGCTCGTATGCGTATTGATGGAACTTTATCATGTTTAATTTGCTTCCATTGTGTTTGTGTTTATTTGTGAGGTCTAGAAACCTCGTTTGTGTTGTAAGACCTTTGGTCAAGACTTTTATAATATTGTAATATTCGCCTTTGGCAATGTAATCATCATCGTTAATCTGTGCACTAGCTTTGATCCGGGACTAGTGTCAGTAATACGTAGGGTCCGGATTTGTAATCCGGTCCCGGACAAAGGGGTGCTTGCCTTGCTCCTGTTGCTTAGAGAATGTTTGGATGTGTTCTCGGCATTTTCTGGCGTGGAGTCCTCTAACCATTAAATAAATATATATAAAAGCAAATAAGAGTCAAATAAATAGAGACAAGACTCAAATGTTTTTTGTAAATTCAGAAAGATCTTGTCTTTATAAAAATTTATAAACAACGATCACTAGATTTGGAGTTTGTATGCAAAAGTTACAAGTGTTTGCGTTTTGGCTTGGTTTCAATTATTCCTTCTCGGTGAGTACAGAGTTATTTGTGACTATCAACGTTCTTCAGACACTTCGAGGACCGTTCCACCGACCATGACACTTTGACTACAAAAGTCTTCATCCTACCGCAACTTCACCATATCCTCACACAAAGTCAAGCACCGGTCTTCGACCACGAAGGTTTTAAATGCCGAGCGAGCATCTGCGACTTATGACTAACGATTATCGACCAGGTTCTGTAGATTTTCGACTACCGACTGGGTACTATAAATTATGACTATGATCATGTACTGTAACTTATGATTACGATCGTTATCAGAACTTACAACCACGACCGGGTACAATATATTATGACCACGACCACGACTTACGACTGGCGACCACAACTTACGACTATTGATCACAACTTACGACTATCAACCATCGGCTATCACCTATCTACTATCGATTGGTACCGTACCTACAACTATCGTTAGCAATCGAGGTTACAACTACGGTCGAGGTCAAAGATTACGACTATAGCGAATGAAGGTTTCGACGGCGCAAGCAGTCCAATATTTCTACTACAGCTGCGGTCAAAGATTTCGACAACAGTTGCGGTCGAAGATTTCGACAACGTTAGCGGTCGAAGATTTTGATAACGGCTATAGTCAAAGATTTCGACAACGACTGCGGTCAAAGATTTCAACAATGCACCGTCAAAGATCACTACCGCACCAATGGTCGAAGATCATGACTAGGCGATGGTCAAAGATCATGACCACGCAAGCGGTCGAAGATCTCGACTACTCAAGCGGTCAAAGATCACGACGACAAGTCGTCAAGATTTCAACCGCATGAGCAATCGAAGATCGACTTCTTGCAAGAATCAAAGATTTCAACTCGAGTGCTTCATCCTTTTCTCAACTTCTAGTACTACATTCCATTCTCACGCTCGACTACTACTAAGAATTTTACGAATTTGACTACTTTAGTTCTCTTCTTGATTATTCTGGTTTTCTTTTCGACTATGGTCACTTTAGTTCTCCTATCGACTTTGATTACCTTAGTTCTTTTTTCAACTACGATTACTCCTTTTCAACTTACGTACTATACGAGGGAAGAGAAGCTCACCGAAGACAATGATGGTTCACGAGAGGGAGAATGGTTCACGAGGAGAAGTGGAAGAAGCTAGCGTCGGACACCTCGTCGGTGACGAAGGGGTCCGCAGCGACAATGATTTCTCCGACAGCGGGGAAGCTACAAAAAAAGGTGTGCATGTGCTTGCATGCATGCATGCGGAAGTACGGGTGATAGGAATAGAGGTACGGCTCACCGGAAAGAGAAAGTCTTACGGCGGCATCTGGTCCGAGATGAAGAAGAAGGTCTAGCTCGAGTGATCCACTGCATGAAAGGTCAAACAAATGAATAGAGTGCTCAAGGGAGAGGTAAGCCGTGTTGAGACAGGGTCGAGGAGAGAAGCTTACCGAAGATGCTAGAGCAGGGTGGCGTGCTCGCCGGAGTCGCGTATGACTTCGGTTTCTCGGTGGTTCAGAGTGGTGCGCTCAAGAATACTCACACAAGAAACAAGTGGCAAGCTAAGGAGCTATGGCACGGTCGGGGGTAGGTTTTATAGGCACGCCTCGGGCTCTCGCAGTGAGTATGAGGTGAAGAAGAAGACAACGGAGAAGAGAACTGCCGCGTTGGAGTGACGGGTTAGGTAGGAGTGGGCAGCGGAGAACCATAGACGCGGCATCTAAAACCGGGGCAGCTCGGCCACGACCATGATGGAGCTGGTGCATGCGTGCGAGGTACACGATGATCTCGTGATTGGGCCCCACATGGCGGGGAGAGGGAAAGAGGTGAGGTGAGTTGAGAGGTTCGCCATTTTAGTTACTCACGGATGCACTTGAAAAATTTGGGAAAATTTTTCAACAGTGCAGACGATTATGTAGATTTTCAAAGTTTTATCTTCTCTTGATTTTTCAAGAAAGATCTAAAAAGATTTCTTGTTGAGTTTAAGTACAGTTATTTGATTCGGATTCAATCTGTTTATATTTTATGCATTTTTGATTTTTGAAAATCAATTTGTTTGAAGAAACTCCAATAAAAGCCAAGAGAGAACGATGGCATGCAAAAGTTTTTAAATTTTTCTCACTTTTATATTCCTTAGGATTTTCAGGTGCAAAAGTTTTTAAATTTTTCTCACTTTTATATTCCTTAGGATTTTCAGGATGTTACAAACATTCTGCACTACATTGAGCCTGAGCTACTTTCTATTCTTCATCAAACCCAACTATAAGTCGTTCGCACGATCTATCGACTTTGTTATAATATTGTTCTTGTTTATTTCCCAAAGTACAAAAATAGTCTATCGTTAAATTCACTTATTGTATTATTAGTCTTTATCGTATTTATCTCATAGTAAAACTTGAAATTAAAATATTGCTCACATTTTCAACACTAAGTTTTGTTGATGTTTAGATGGTATGAGTTTTGAACTTGAATGATTCAATTCGATAGCGATGTTATTATGAATGGATGATAAGACAATAGAACTCCTAGTAACTTCATTTTCAGTTTTGACACCCGAGGAGCTATCTGCCTATCTTCACGTCTAACAAGCTCCACTCAGACGTAAGTTTCAGAGGCTGCCGCAGTTAGCCGGCTGGGAGGATAGCATCCCTTGTCGACATCGTGTCGTATACGGTAGTTCATCTACCTGATGTTGCCTATGATGGACAAACTGGGCGACCTCTGCAGGACCCAGCACGCCACGCCGTCGTCCACCTCCACAAAGTAGTTCGACGTCGGCAAGGCCATGTTGGCCCCGCCGTCGAAGTGCAGCACCATCGGCGGGAAGCCGTCCGAGCTGCCGTTGCCGGAGGCGATCTGGAAGCACGCCTCCCACCCGTTTCTGCCAGCCACCTGCTGACCTGCGGGAGCGCCGTCTGCGACAGGATCGCCACCTTCGCCGCCGTGTAGGCAAACAGGAGAGGGCTCGCCTGGGAGGTGTCAGAGGTGAAGCAGTTCGAGAAAGCACCAACGTTGAGCTGCGAGACAAGGGACAGCGCCCTGTGGCAGAGTCCAGCGAGGCCGGATCCCAGGCCGAAGCCACCCTCCGACCTGTTGGTGCAGCCGAAGCCCTCCCCTGTCAGAGGCAATCGGCTCAATCCAGCGCTCTGCCCCCGTCCCGGACGGTGAACAGTGGTCGTCAGATGAGTTTTCGGTGGAAAAAGACTCTCAACTTCACAGAGGAGAGGATAATTTTGCCGTGTGCAACTGCCACGCGATTTTCTAGTTTTCCTTCTCTATTTATTTATTGGGTGTTGATAAATATCATCTGGATATTTTTTTCTTAACTATCATCCAAATTTGTAACCATTAGATTAGAAATCCAACGCCTATGAATTCTCCCCCACCCGTTCCAAAAAAAATCTTATTCATTAGCAGATTACAGGGGGTTTATTACAAGTAAATTTGTCACGGAATCAGCCGAATCAATCAAGATCCGAGTATTCCGTTTCGGCAGGAATCAGAGAAACAAACACGCAGAATACTATCTATTCCCTACAGCGATACATGCTAACACTAGAGACAAAGGAATGCTAAGTAAATCACGGTGCCGTGAAATTAACTAACAAATTATTCAGTACATTAACGATGTTATTATGAATAGATGATAAGACAACAGAACTGGCAACTTCACCTTCAGTTTTGACACCCGAGGAGCTAATCTGCCTTTCTTCCCGTCTAACAAGCTCCCCTCACGTACGTTTCAGAGGCTGCTGCAGTCGGCCGGCTGGAACGACAGCACCGACATATCGACGTCGTGCCGTATATGGTAGTTCATCTGCATGATGTTGCCGATGATGGACAAACTGGGCGACCTCTGCACGACCCAGCACTTCACGCCTTCGTCCACCTCCACAAAGTAGTTCGACGTCGGCAAGGCCATGTTGGCCCCGCCGTCGAAGTGCAGCACCATCGTCGGGAAGCCGTCCGAGCTGCCGTTGCCGGAGGCGACCTGGAAGCACGGCTCCCACCCGTTTCTGCCGGCCACCAGCGGGAGCGCCGTCTGAGACATGATCGCCGCCTCCGCCAACGTGTAGGACGGCTCCGCGAGGAATGTCAGCGTCGTGCCGGAGTCAAAGACCACGCCGTCTGTTACAGGGCCGGGCGTCTCTGCCTCGCCTATCGAGATGCTCTGCAGGTCCACGGCGTAGTACGTGTTGTTCCCGAGAAGCCGCGTGGACTGGACGCCGGCGCCCGTCAGGTTGGCGAGGGAACCAAACCGGAGAGGGCTCGCCTTGGAGGTGTCAGGAGTGAGGCAGTACGAGAAAGCGCCGACGTTGAGCTGCGAGACGAGAGACAGCGGCCCGCGGCCAAGCCCGACGAGGCCGGAGCCCATGCCGAAGTCGCCCTCCGACCTGTTGGTGCAGCCGAATCCGACGCCTGGCACGGCGACGTCGCCGATTGTGAAGGTCTCGTTGCCGAGATAACCCTGGGTGTAATGATGGGAATCAGCAACCAGGCCGTAACTGTAGCGGTAATCGCACTCCGCACCACCGGCGCCGCATGTCCGACGCGTCCCCAGTGCTTGGCAGAGCCGGTCGGAGCACGGCAGCTTGGAGAAAGAGGACGACTTGTCGGGGTAGTAGGAAGGGGAGCCCGACGGCGTGCATGACGCGCACGCGCCGCACTTGGTCCAGATGAGGTCGCTGCCGGTGTCGGCGAGGGCCGACAGCTGCAGCGGCGGTGTGCCAATGGAGAACTCCATGTCGTAGGCCCCGCCGCCGACTTCCATTCGCAGCGGCGTCTGCGTGCTCACGCGGCCTGCGGCTGCGGTGAGCCGGGATGCCAGCATGCACAGCCGCTCGTGCGACTGCTGCGCGGCCCGCGTGTAGTTGATGGTCTTTTCAGTTCGGGTCATGGTGGCGCGAAAGCCCCGGCGTTCGGAGCAAGCCGGAGGAGCGGCGTGAAGGAATGAGATCATGAGCATGAGGAGAGCTACCTTGACCGCCATTTTCGGACTTCGAAGTGTTTGCGCATGGTATGATGCTCGCTATGTAGACAATATATAGAAGTCCGAGAAGACACTGTGTTCTCCTCAGAAATTAAGTGTTTTGTTTTCTAGTTTGTATGTTGTCCCACTACGCGAAGCCTAATAGTAGATTTAAAATCACGACGGTTTGACGAAACCGCTCAGGATCGACACTAACATAGACGGTTTTCATTTGAACACCGCCTCGTGCCGGTGGGGTCGGAGAAAATTAGTATCACGTACGGTTATTAACTATGAACCGCTCGTGATATTTTTCTATCACGACGGCTTTTATTTAGAACCGCTCGTGATAATATAGCTTTATCACGACGGTTTCTTACTAAAACCGCTCGTGATATCTCATTAACACGACGGGTCCGTTAAGAACCGTCAGGAAAGTTCACTGACGGTTATTAACACAAACCGCCTCGTGAAAAGCCGATAACACGTATGTTCTCAGATAACACGACGGTTCTGTTAAGAACCGCTCGTAATAATCCCATGTCACCGATAATTGGTGTGTAATAATTACATGTCACCAATAATTGGCGATACACAGATTTCGATCTCACCCGCTCATTCTCTCCACATCGAATGGCCGGCACCGCCTCCTCACCGGCCAGCCCTTATTAATAACTCCCCATCAACCTTTCCACCGGTACTAGTCACGCGTGAGTTCATCCAACTAGCTAGCTTATGCGCATATCTCCTCCGCCGTGAGTTAGCATTCCATCGCGCACTAACGGTTCATACTAAAGAACACACTTTTGCCGTAAGTGTCGTAAGTGTGTCTTGTTTAGTGTGACCGCCGTGCCACGAAGGGTTTGTTAGCTTGTCATCCCGTAATAGATCGATCCGAATGTGTTGTTGAGTTTTGTGCTTGACTCAGATTTGCATGTTCCTCGACGATGCCGACTCACCGCCGAGATGTGATGTCCACTCCGACAATCCTTCTTTTTCCCGCAAAATTTAAGGCAATTTTATTACAAAGTTCAAAAAAGACATTTCCAGATTCTTCTGAGTAGCCGACATACCCGACTTCTTCGGTGAGCGATTATCCATCTGCTTCTTCCCACTTCTTCGCTTCTTCCCTTCTGGAAGAAGTGGAAGAAGCGATGGATAGTCGCCACCAAGAAGTCGGCATGCTCCGCCACCAAGAACTGAAATGTCTTTTTGAACTTTGCAGTGGGACCCACATGTCACGACGGATTTAATAGAAATAGCTCGACCTCGTGCGCTGCGTGAGCGGGGCTCGAACGCGCCGAGGGAGCCGGGGAAGGAGGAGCGACGGTAGCCAACCCGCCGCTCGGTTTTATCTCAACCCCGTAGGGTGATTTTTTCTCTTGAGGGGTGCGCGTGGGTTATATAAGGAGAGTATCACGACGGTTATAAACTAATAACCGCTCAATAATATATCACGACGGTTATTAATTGAGAACCGCTCGGATATGTCGCTCGACAGTGGGGCCCACCGGCCGCCTCGAAAATAAAAGAAAGGCTCAACCTCAGCGCCGCGTGAGCGGGGCTCGAACGCGCCGAGGGAGCCGGGGAAAGGAGTGAGCGACGGTAGCCAACCCGCCGCTCGGTTTTATCTCAACCCCGAGGGTGATTTTTTTCTTGAGGGGTGCACGTGCGGTTATATAAGGAGAGTATCACGACGGTTATAAACTAATAACCGTCAGATAATATATATCACGACGGTTATTAATTGAGAACCATCGTGATATATCGCTCGACAGTGGGGCCCACCGGTCGGTCTCGAAAAATAAAAGAAAGGCTCAACCTCGGCGCCGTGTGAGCGGGGCTCGAACGCGCCGAGGGAGCCGGGAAGGAGTGAGCGACGGTAGCCAACCCGCCGCCGGTTTTATCTCAACCTCGTAGGGTGATTTTTTTCTTGAGGGGTGCGCGTGGCGTTATATAAGGAGAGTATCACGACGGTTATAAACTAATAACCATCTGTAATATATATTATCACGCACGGTTATTAATGAGAACCGCTCGTGATATGTCGCTCGAGTGAGAAGATTATCACGCACGGTTTTGTAGTAAAACCGCCTCGTGATAATCCCCACTACGCATTTATTGCTCCACCTCGCACCGCATCTGTCTTCATTTCGATCCGATCTAGCCACCGCGCAAGCACTCTTTCGCTCAGAGACAAGCTAGGCGATTTGAGGCCGCTTATTTTGGTGGGAAGAGGCGAGATTGAGCTTTGAAGATTCATTCAATTCATACTTTCCGCCGGTGGCTAGCTCTAGATATGGTTAGTAAGATAATTTATTTTTCTTTAATTGCATTACAATTTAGATTTAAGTAATTGGTGAGTGTTATTGAAGATGGTTAATTTGTAAAATTGTTGGTTATATAATAGTCAGTTGTGTTTATAATATGAATTGAGCTAGCAAATTAAACCTCAATATAATACATGTGGCCAGTATATATGTAGTAGTAATTAGTTGCTAATTTTCAATACCGAGTTGTTATGTATGTACGTAACGAGGACCAAGTCGGATGTATGCCGCGAGCCGTGTGAGTGAAGAGTATATTAATGGCGTGTCCGCTTACAAGAGCCGAGGAGGATATGTTGAATAAGGGGTGGAATATATGTATCGTCCATGCCGATCGCGAGAATTTAAAGATGTTTAAGAACCGAGGGCAAATTGAAGCGCACTTGATTCGGAGGGTTTCAAAAGGGTTATACGTGTTGGACCGGTCATGGCGAAGTGAATGATCATATGCCACGGATGACATCGCGGTGAAGTGAATGATATGTCACGGATGACATCGCGGTGAAGTGAATGACATGGCGCCGGATGATGTCGATTGTGGTTCGGATACGGATAGGTTGCACGATGACAACTGACTGATGCTTCGCGATGTAGAAGAGAATTATGATGAGAGAGTATGTTAAATTCGTGGCTTGATGGAGGACTCTGAGAAACCTTTGTTCACGTGTTGCGTGTCAGTACACGAGGTTGTCACCGTGCTTGAACTGTTGAAATTAAAGGCAAGCAACAGCTTGGACCGACAAAGTTTCACGGCCGGCTGGTCTTTTAGCGGACATGCTTCCGAGGGAAATGAGTTGCCTAAAACCACGATAAAGCCAAGAAGGTCCTTTGTCCATTGGGAATTGAAGTAGAAAGAATACATGCATATCCGAACGATCGTATCCTGCATCGTAAAGAGTACAAAACATGCATGTATGTCCGTGTGCAACGCATCCCGATACAAACGTAACAATCAATCGATGACTGGCGAGGGAACAGAGGTGAAGAAAGGACCTCCGGTAAGGTGGTATGGTATTTTCCTATAATTCCCGCTTGAAAAGGTTTTTGCAAATCCAAAGGAGGCAAAATTGCTGCGTTGGCACCCTGAGGAGCGCAAGAAAGATGGAATGCTAAGACACCTTGTCGATTCCGCCCAATGGAGAAACATCGATAGGAGTTTTGCGACTTCGCAGTAACCAAGGAATATAAGGTTCGGATCGAGTACGATGGAATGAATCCTTTCGGTAGCATGAGCAACCGACATAGCACATGGCCCGTGACTCTCTCATCTATAACCTTCCTCCTTGGTTGTGTATGAAGCGAAAGTATATTTTGTCGTCGATACTTATCCAAGGGCCAAAGCAACCCGAGAATGATATTGATGTGTACCTAGCACCATTGGTGGAAGATCTAAAAGTACTATAGAACGAAGGGGCATGTATGGATGCGATAAACGAGAGAACTTCACTTTGCGCTTTATTGTTCTCGCACCATAAATGATTATCCTGCCTTGCTAACCTATCGGCCAAAGTATGAAAGGTGCCAAAGCTTGTACTCACTGCTTAGATGGTACCGAGAGTGTGTGGTGAAACACTCACGCAAAACCGTCTACATGCGCCACCGCCGATTCCTTCTGAGGGCTCACCCATACCGCAAGATGAAGAAACAACTTGACGGAGAGAAGGAAGACGGTTCAGCTCCAAGACATTTAAAGGGAAAAGAGGTTTATAATATGGTTAAGGATTTAGATGTTGTCCTCGAAAGGGACGCAAATTGAGGGCTCGTGAGAAAACACCGGAAGAAGAGATCAATATTTTGGGACTTACCTTATTGGGAGTACCTAGATGTTCGACATCGCATCGACGCCATGCACGTAGAAAAAATGTATGTGACAGCTTGATTGGTCTCTTCGAACATTCGTGATAAAACAAAGGATCGGCGTCAATGCACGGCTTGACTTGGCCGAAATGGACATCGCCCGAGTTAGCACCGACATGCAATGACAATGGACGAACATACCTTCCCCGTGTTACAATCGTCCAAGGTGGAGAAAACAGAATCGTGCGCTGCTTGCATGGTGTCAAAGTTCCGTCTCGTTACTCCGCAACGCCAAGAAACTTGTTTCGATGCAAGAATTGAAGTTAAATGGCATGAAGTCTCACGATTGTCATGTGTCGATGACACGATGCTCCCTATTGCAATTAGAAATATTTTACCGATCGTAGTCCGAGAGACAATTATGAGGCTATGTTATTTTTTAACACAATTGCTCGAAGGTCATCGATCCCGAAGGACTAGATGCTCGCAATACGATGTGGTGATGACTCTATGTCATCTTGAAATGTATTTCCTCCTTCGCTTTTTCGATATCATGGTCCATCTCATTGTTCACCTTGTGTGGGAGATAAAATGTGGGGCCGTGATTCCCACGTAGCATGTACCCATTTGAGAGGTTCATGGAATTCTCAAGTCCCACGACGGAATCGTTTCGACCGTAGGGCAAGATCGTCGAAGGTTATGCAAGCGAAGAGGTCATTGAGTTTTGTGTCGATTATATGGCTCGATTCAACCGATAGGTGTGCCTCAATCTCGCCATGAGGGAGGTCAAGGGTATCGGAACTATCGAAGGAAATCAATCACCCGATATGGACGCGTATACTCAAGCCCATTTCACGCCTTGCAACACATGATCAAGTGGCGCTTATGTTGACCAAAGACAAGGATGTGCTTCGCAATGTAATCCGGAGCGCCGATGTTTGGATCATGAGGCAACACAACACTCGGTTCAACCAATGGTTGAAGGACCAAATCGCTAGGAGCTCGCAGTGAGTTGTTGACATGGTTGGCAAAAGGACCAACATTTACAGCCAGACATGGCAAGGGTATGATATAAATGGGTATACATTCTATACACAGGATCGTGGATGTAAAGAGCACTAACCGTATCAGCGGTGTTCGTGATAGATGCGCTCAAGACCGATGGGTTGAGAAGCTCGCACTATGGATTCATAGAAGAGATTTGGGAGCTCGACTACGTGCTTTTCAAGATCCCCTTATTTCACGCCGCTGGGTGCATCTCGCCACGGTGAAGGTTGACAAGTACGGTGTCACTACCGTGGACCTCCAACGTGTCGGGTACAAAGACGAACCATTCGTATCGCCAATCAAGTTGTTCAAGTTTTCTATGTAACCGACCCGCAAATAAGAAACGACATGTAGTTTTGCATGGAAAAGGAGAATTGTCGGAGTAGAGAATGTAGTGGATGAGGAAGAATACAATCAATTTGACGAGTTACCTCCTTTTGAAAAGGCATATGGGTCGATGATGAACAACGTGATTTAAACTAGTTACGCACGCACCGATCATCATGAAAGGCTAATTTTAAAGGAACTAAGCAAGTGGATTGAGTCATACACCCAATTGTTCAAAATGTGTGATATTTAGGTGAATGTTGAAAATGACAATTCATGTATGTGATGTATATGTGAATTTGCATTTATGTATATAACAATGCACGTATGTGATGTATATGTGAATTGATGTTTATCTGAGAAAATGTGTATGAATGCTGGTAGGTGATGTATATGAATGCTGGTAGGTGATGTATATGTGAATTGATGTTTATCTGAGAAAATATGTATGAATGCCGGTAGGTGATGTATATGAATGCTGGTTGGTAATGCCGGGGTAATTATCACGACGGTTCTAAATTAATAACCGTCAGGATAATATATCACGACGGTTAACAATTCGTAACCGCTCGTGATAATGGGTATATTTACCATTATAGTGTAAGATAAAACCGAGCGGCGGGTTGGCTACCGCCGCCACTCCTTCCCCCCCGGCTCCTCGGCTGCTTCGAGCCCCGCCACGCAGCGCCGAGGTTGAGCCTTTCTTTTTTTTTTCGAGACCGACCGGTGGGCCCCACTGCCGAAACGACATATCACGACGGTTCTCACCAATAACCGTCAGGATATATATTATTACTGCACGGTTATTAGTTTATAACCGCTCGTGATACTCTCCTTATATAACCCCACGCGCACCCCTCAAGAGAAAAAAATCACCCTACTGTGGTTGAGATAAACCGAGCGGCGGGTTGGCTACCGCCGCCACTCCTCCCCGGCTCCCTGCGCTGCTCGAGCCCTCGCCACGCAGCGCCGAGGTTGAGCCTTTCTTTATTTTTTCGAGACCGACCGGTGGGCCCCACTGTGAGAACGACATATCACGCATTTCTCAACCACAACCGCTCGTGATATATATTATTACTGCACGGTTATTAGTTTATAACCGCCTCGTGATTCTCTCCTTATATAACCCCACGCCGCACCCCTCAAGAGAAAAATCACCCTACGTGGTTGAGATAAACCGAGCGGCGGGTTGGCTACCGCCGCCACTCCTTTCCCCCCCCGCCTCCCTGCTGCTCGAGCCCCGCCACGCAGCACCGAGGTTGAGCCTTTTTATTTTTTGAGACCGACCGTGGGCCCCACTGTTAGAACGACATATCACGACGGTTCTCACCAATAACCGCTCGTGATATATATTATTACGCATGGTTATTAGTTTATAACCGCCTCGTGATACTCTCCTTATATAACCCCACGCCGCACCCCTCAAGAGAAAAATCACCCTATAGGGTTGAGATAAAACCGAGCGGCGGGTTGGCTACCGCCGCCACCCTTCCCCAACCCCGGCTCCCTGCTCGAGCCCCGCCACGCAGCGCCGAGGTTGAGCCTTTTTTTTTTTTCGAGACCGACCGTGGGCCCCACTGTCGAACGACATATCACGACGGTTCTCACCACAACCGCTCGTGATAATATATTATTACGACGGTTATTAGTTTATAACCGCTCGTGATACTTTCCTTATATAACCCCACGCGCACTTCCCATTAGGGTTAGTCGCCCAGCGTATCCCGATCGAGCCCATCGCCCCCGCCGCCGCCGCCGCCTCCGACCCGCCGCCGCCGCCCTTTCGCCGCCGCCGCCCTCCTCCTCGCCCCGCTCGGCGCCGCCTCCCGAGCCTCGCGCCGCCTCCCGAGCCATCGCCGCCGCCTCCCGAGCCCCCGCCGCCTCCCGAGCCCTCGCCGCCGCCCCTGCCGCCGCCGCCGCCTCGCCCTCGCCGACGCCTCCCGAGCCGCCGCCCCGCCGCCTCCCCCGAGCCCTCGCCGCCTCCTCGTGAGTACGGTTCTTTATTTGTATGTGCATATGAATGTTTTGTATGCTATGAATGTTTTGTATGCTATGAATGTTTTTGTATGCTATGAATGTTTTTGTATATTATGAATGTTTTGTATGCTATGAATGTTTTTGTATGTTATGAATGTTTTTGTATACTATTTGCTGCTATGAATGTTTTTGAATGCTATGAATGTTTTTGTATGCTATTAATGTTTTTGTATACTATTTGCATACTATTTGCTGCTATGAATGTTTTTGAATGCTATGAATGTTTTTGCTGCTATGAATGTTTTTGTATACTATTTGCATACTATTTGCTGCTATGAATGTTTTTGTATGCTATGAATGTTTTTGTATGTTATGAATGTTTTTGTATACTATTTGCATACTATTTGAATGCTATGAATGTTTTTGTATGCTATTAATGTTTTTGTATACTTTTACTAATCCGCTAAATGAGGCTATTTGAGGCTACCCGCTATAGCCTTTGTAACCTTTATGAACCCATCCGCCAATGTGTTTGAGCATCATGTTGTATGTGCTTATCTTATGGTATGGCACTTTCATGTGCTTATCTAATAGACCCACAAATTGAGCAACATGTCATCCGCGCATTCTTCAACATCATCGCCGGAGGCGCCCGCCCAAAATCAAGACGCCAAGGAAGAGGGCTATCAAAGAAGCCCGAGGGCCGATTTACCATCACACAAGTCGATGTATCTAGGGTCCTCTCTTCCTCCCAAAGCAAGAAGTTTACGGAGAAGAACGATCGGAATAGTTGCACGACAATGAATTGAAATCACATTCGATTCGTGGAAGAGCGTGCTCGCGACTCGAAACGTGAGTCGGTGATGTAAATTTTGGCATCGCTCGAGATCCCGAAGAACACCAAGACGCCGCAACGACAAGCCTTGCTAGGGGCATGCAAAGCATGGAAGAACTTCAAGAGCACGCTTGTCAAGGACTACGTGGAGAAGGACGAAACACCCTTTCAAAAATACCCATTCCTGGAACCACAATGGGAAGAGTTCAAGGCGATGAAGACAACCAAGAGTTCAAAAGTACAAGTGCGCGCACAAGGCCCTCCAGCAAAAACACACACCCCACGCACTTGGCATACTGGTATGCGGGTAAAATCCCAGGGAGGAGGGAGGACGAACAGGTACCGCGGACATCGCCCGCCATTTGCCAATATCCCGATGACCGCGCCGAAATTGGATTAGAGCAAGGTCATCTACAACGACATCGGGATGTCTCCTTTCAAACCCCGCACCAGCAAGTGTCTCGGTATTGGTAAGATATCGATCGAACAACGTAGCTTGTAATTACTCCACAACTTCGCAGTGAAATGACATGTCGTGCTCTTGCAGAAGCGTTGATTGTTGAATCTTCCTGTGGGTCATTCCATGGAACAAGGAGAAAGATATACTCTCGCGCCCCGGAAACAAGGAGCACCCGGTCGCACGAGAGGCCTTGGGCTTTACGCTCCATGGAAACATGAGCCAAGATGACCAAATGTATCGGTCAGAAGAGAAACAAAGCCGAGCGTGACGCACGGCCGAGAAGAGCTCAAGGCTACTCTAAGAGAGGAGATAATGGGTGATCCGCCGATAAAATCGAGATGAGGTGCGAAATGACGAAAATCAGCAGGCCGCCTCGCCCCTATGCTAGCTAGCCCGCACAACCATCCGAGTAGTTGCGCGTCCAATCCGACGCAAACCGAGGCCGATTTTCTGTGGACGACATCCTGGTAATAATTATTATCTCTCGAATGCTTGCTCCATTGATAGGCCTATTCGATGAGCTAATTCTGTATCGTTATGTAGGAGCCACGGTGCGTGCTCCAAGTGAGATATACCTCCGCCTTTGTACGCCGCTTGGGGCCGTGCATATCGCCGTATCGGGGCTGGGTGTACGGTCAAGCTTTAGCGCCAGTCGCAAAAGTTCATGTGGATGGTGTGCATGTTAATTTTGAGGTCGTCCCACCACCGAAGCCGCCCAACCACGAGATTGTGGCTCTAGGGCGTGCCATTGGAACATTCATCCAAAGGGCCTAAAAGCGACATCTCCTCGAGGCTTCTTCACCGGTGGCGTGATCGATCTACAGGCACTGGTGCCATCTCCACTGCAAGACTTGTCTCCACCACCGCTAGCTGCACCGGTGCTATCTCCACAGGTGCTCTTCTCGCCAGAGCAACTTGCCTCATTGCTACCTTTAAAGTCGATCACCGTAAGTCGACCCACACCGAGGCGCAGGGCAAGAAGGGCGTAGGGCAAAGCACGAAGACCAATGATGATATTGGCCTGCACCGCCATTGGCCCGTAATTGCGGCTTGGCGAGTCGTTGCTCGAGAAAAAGGGCCTCCAACACCTACCAATTAGTTGCCGCAATTGCACAAGTGGTACATGGAACACCCAATAAGCCGAGGGCTTAACGGAGATCGTATCATCGCCAAATTCGCGTGGAGCATTTCCATCACGATTTTCAAGACGGTGTCTTCGTGGTCGCCGAGGACTTATTCGATCTTTTCACGCCAACGCCTCGACGCCTCACTCATTCGATGCCGACGCCGTAAGTGTGCACAATCACGCCTCCGCTCATGTCATACCGATAAATGCCATATATAATTTGTTGCTTTCGTGTGTATATGTAGACACGCGGACTAAAGCTAGAACATCCCAGCCATCATCGGTTGGTTTCTTGGACCCACACATGGTCGCCAGTATACCATCGACGAGGATATGTCCGTCGTCGAGAGGTACATTGCATCGTGGTCTGGGCTCAACACAATAAGGATTATATACTTATGCCCTACAATCAAAACTTTCATTGATTTTAATAGTCATTGTACCAAAATGGAACAAGGTATATTACCTTGATTCCTTAAGTAAGAATAAAATGGACTTCACGCTTGTCGCCCAAGTAATCGATAGGTAAGTTTATTTTCTCCATACATACCTATATTGTACTCTTTCTTTCATTCCGAATGACTAAGGTTAACTTTTTGAATCACGAGGGCGCTCGCGATGTACGTTGAAATGGGGGTGTCTCAAGCAAGGGCCAAAGGCCCGAGACATACTCGAGATTTTAAGGTATTCGCTATTACACATTAATTAATCCTATGCAGCAGTCAGATTAATGCCTCTTGAATTATTGCTCATTCTATTTTTGCAAAGCCACCAAGCACACGGGCAACACATGTGGATTCTATGTTTGCCACCATATGGACCTACTCCTCGATTCCTCGAGGATCACCAATTCCAAGGTTTATCAATCTTTCCATATTTACTTCATACTTATCACGTTACATATATACGCACATTGATATCCCTATCCACAGTGTCGCGACATCCCGTCAACCGCATTGGAACACCCGATATTTCACGAATTCGAGGAGAGTTGGCGACTTTTTGGTGGCTCAAGTCATAAAGTCGGGAGGATGCCCATGCGGCACCATGAATTTTTATTGCATTGTAATGCAATGTAATGGATATTTTATTTCAATTCAATTGATTCATTTGCTAAGTGGATACTTTATGTTTGTGAATGAAATGTGATGTGTATTGGATGTTTATGGATGCCTTATATACTTGTTCATCCGCTTGTTTCAGAGGGCATGGCTAGCATTTCCGAGGCTAGCCAATAAATAGGAATAGATTTAGGGTAGAAGGAATATCACGACGGTTTTAACTAAAAACGTCTCAGGATATCTCGATAATCCCGCACGGTTTTAATTAAAACCGCTCGTGATTATCAAACCGCTCGCGATATCAGATATCTCGCACGGTTTTAGTTAAAACCGCTCGATTATCGATATCACGCACGGTTTTACTTAACAACCGCCTCGTGATTATCACCATATCACGCACGGTTTTAACTAAAACCGTCGTGATTTGAGCTATCACGACGGTTGAAAACCGCCTGTGATGACCTCGATTATCATCGACCCATAATTCGCACGGTTCGCAAAACCGCTCGTGATGATGTTTTCGAACCGCCTGTGATGACCTTTCCGTAGTAGTGGGTGTGCTGCAACTTCAGTTGATTGAGAGTCCAACTAAGTGTAACTTTAGTTGCACTCTCAATCACCGAAGTTGCAGCTGTTTTTTTAGGGATGCTGCAATTTTAGTTGATTGAGAGTACAACTTCAAGTGATTGAAAGATAAAAAAATTTCAGTCGCCTTTGCAATAGCAAAACCGAAATTTGAAAGCCAGTTGTTCAGAACAAAAGGATTTTATAAGTTTGGAAGAAATAGGGCAGTTCCTCCAAAATTTCTCCTCAAAAAGGCCTTGAGATCCTTGGACCGACTCAGGTGCCAACTTCTTTTTCCAGTAAATGTTTGAGATCCTGACCAAGTTTTTTAAAGAAAAATAATTATTTGGACATTAGAAAAAAATTGAAAGCCAGCTGTTCAGAACAAAAGGATTTTATAAGTTTGGAAGAAATAGGGCAGTTCCTCCTAAATTTCACCTCAAAAAGGCCTTGGTTCCTAAAGGACAAAAAACTGGCTCATTTTGAAGAGAAACAACTTGGCTCACTTGAAGGAATTTTTATGGGAAAAATATGAGGTTTAACTCGTGACAATTTGCATGTGTTGTACAATACTATGCAGGTCTGTTTGGCAACGGCTGTGGCTTATGGCTGAAAATTTTGAATTTTGGCTGTTTACGGTACAGATTACGGAGAGAAAAATGCTCACTTGTGATTTTAGATGGTACAGATGTTAGGCTTTTAACGTATACATCGTTTAACTTGTAGACTCCGTCTTGAGAAAATACTCCGTTTAAATGTTAGGTACTGTAGCAAAAGACAAAAGCCGTCAGCATCGGAGGAAAAGAACAGGCCCACAATCTAGTTAGTAACAGGAACCTTTACTGATTCTAGTGAAGTTTTTCGTTATGCCTCAAAAAAGATGTTTTCAACTACTTGTTATATTCAAAAGTGCAGAAAGTAAGTGATTCTAAAATCCATCGCAATGGCAAGCGACGCCTTAACCCTTGTAATAGCAATTTTCTCTCAAATGTTTTTTTTTTGCCACTCATCCAAACAATCGTTATTGTATTTACTCCCCACATTTTCCACCTCTGTGTTTCCGCTGGCTATCTTGAACTTTCTTGCTCCCATGTTTTTAAGTCATGCATCCCAGACAAGCCCTCGGTACGAGCTTGATTTATTGTGTAAAGGATTTTGTTCCATTAGTTAAACGTCTGATTAAAATGACAATTTTTTGTGCAAAGTAATTTCATTCTAGAATATGTTTAGTCAAACTATTTTAATTTTAACCAGTGATATCTTCATTAATATTTATATTGACAATATAAAAATGATTTGAGCATATTCGTCTCAGATATTGCTTTCGTGTTGTTATAGTTGTATCAGCTTTCACAGTACAACACAATAAATTAGTGATCAAAGTTACATATAATCTATGTTAATGTCCAAAATACAATTATTTTTAAGGAAAAATGCAATTATTTATTACTAGAGGAAGTATATTACACGTAGACCAAGATCAAGCGTAGACTAGGGGTCATAAGCAGGAAGACCAGGATCGCGGTTATCTCCGGCCTTGTACGGCATGTTGTTTCCACTGGTCATTTTGATCGCAACTCCTGCTGTCCTGCACACACTTAGGCGCCTTGCATATATATGAGGGTGTAGATGTTTAGCCTACCGTACCAGACGCCATGCAACGCTTTGCTATTCGCTTTCCTAAGTTTTGCATGTCACCTTTGTAATTTATACATACATATATACATATATATACATATATACATACATATATATATATATATATATATATATATATATGTATATATATATATATATATATATATATATATATATGTATATATACATATATACATATGTATGTATATGTATATATATATATATATATATGTATATGTGTGTGTGTGTATATATATATATATATATATATATATATATATATATATCCCGATGTATCAATGAATTTGTCAAGCCCTTCATTTCGTGAGCCTTCATAATTTCAAAGCATCCTCTCGAACAACTTTTCTCCCACCCACCACTCTTCTTCCTCTCAACTAGCTATGGGCGACTCGATGACGATGGCATTGGCGACGCCACCAAGACCGCCTTTGGGCGAAAGCTATTGTTGTGGCTAGCATAAAGACCCTAGTTCTGTGGCTAGCATAAATACCCTAGTTCGATCACTCTCGATCTCCAAGCTGCTAACTACTCCAAATGGCGAGGCCTCTTCAAGGTTGCCCTGCAAATATGCACTCGACGACTCACGTTAAGGATGCTACTACTTCTTCCGATGCACGTGGAAGCGCCACGACACTCTCGTCCTCTCATGGATTTACGATCCGTCTCCATCGAGCATCTTACCATGGTGATGGCCTCGAACACCACCACCATGCTATCTGGACAAACATTGAGAGCTTGTTCCATGACAACGCGAGACCCGTACTATTTGTTTGGAAACGAATTTCAAAGCCTTGTCCAAGGTGCTATGTCCATCTCGATTATTGCCGCAAGTAGAAAACCTCGGCCGATGCCCTGGTGTTGTTGATCAACCAATTAGTGACAAAACTCTCATCCTCAACAATCCTCATGGATCGAACAAATGGTATGCCTTCATGTGTACACTTTTTCCCATGCAGATACCATTTCCCACCTTCTTGAGACTCATTCGCTCTCATACTCGAGGAATTGAAGAAAGCTGAGGTTTCGCAAGCCTCGGCCTTCATCACCTCCTCCGGGAGTGGCGGCACCAACAAGACTCATACTGGCGACTCCAACCATGGCACTGGGCATGACAGCAACAACTTCTCCAACAATCGTCACCGAAATCATGGAAACTATCTTGGGGGTGGCGGCAAGGGTTTCACGCCTTGGCCCTTACTCCAACATCTATAGGCTGGCTCCATCCACATGTGGCCGAACCACGACAAGACCAACCCTCTCGTCCCTGACTTCTCGGTATGCCCCACTCGGTGCCCCTAAGCGTTCACTGCTTCATTCCCACCACAATCCCATTTCTTGGCACAACCATGGAGCAGTGTGTCAGGCGCGCCATGGTAGCCACCCACCCTGACTGCCACTTCATCTGCTTCATCACCATCATGGGACCAGAACCAACTCGTACACACCTTCAACACCATGACACTCACACCGCCATCCTCTTCTGAATGGTTCATGGACTCTAGTGCATCTGCCCACATAACATCCGAGCATGGTAATTTCTCTTCTATATCAAAATTTTCTTCTGTTGCATCTCCTCATGCCATTGTCAGCAATTGTTCCTTTCTTCTCATTACCTATATCGGATGCACCTCTTTTCACTCGTGCCCACCCTTTCACCCAAACAACGTGCTCGTCACACCTAATCTAATTAAAAATCTCATTTCCATTCGTCAATTCACTTTAGATAATCATTGTTCTGTTGAATTTAATCATGATGGTCTTTCTGTAAAGGATCTTCGAACCAAGAATGAGATCATCAGCTGCAATAGCCATGGTGGCCTCTACCCATTTCAGTGGCCACCCCCTACATCATGTGCTCTCACCACCGCTACCACCTCATCCGCTACCACGTGGCATAGGCGTCTCGTTAAGCTTTGTCACATTTAACTAAATCATCTCTTATTCCATGTACTAGAAATATTCCAGATGATCCTTTATGTCATTCTTGTCAACTTGGCAGACATGTTCGCTTACCTTTTTCTTCTTTGATGCCTCGAGCAAACAAAGTTTTTTATTTAATTTACTATGATATTTGGACTTCTCCGATTCTCAGTGTCTCGAGCTACAAATATTACTTTGTTATTCTTGATGATCACACCCACTATCTCTAGACTTTTCCTCTTCGCCTCAAGTAAGATGTTTTTACTGTTCTCTCAAATTTTCTTACCTATGCGACCACTCAATTTCGCACGCCTGTCCATAGCATTCAGTGTGACAATGGTGGCAAATTTGATAACATCACTGTGTGCACATATTTTTTATCCCATTGCATCGCACTTTGCATGTCATGTCCTTATACTTCTCAACAAAATGGCAAAGTTGAAGGCATAATTCAGTCTACCAATAATATTCTCCATTCCCTTCTGTTCCAGGCCAACCTCAATCTAGTGTATTTGGTTGAGGCTCTTCACATTGCCACCTATCTTCTAAACAGCCACCCTTCTAAGACCCTTAATTTTGACACCCCGTACCACACTCTCTTTGGCACACCACCATCCTATACACACCTCCACGTTTTTGGATGCTGCTGCTACCCTAACATCTTCGCAACGGTTGCACACAAGCTTGTGCCCCGCTCTATCTAGTGTGTATTTCTTGGGTATCATGAACATCACAAAGACTACCGATGTCTTGATCTCTCCACAAACCGCATCATCATTTCTCGCCATGTCATATTTGATGAAAAATCTTTTCCTTTTGTTGAACTCCCCAACCCACCTACATATTCTAATTTTGATTTTCTTACTGAAATCAACACCACTGCGCTGGCCCTATTCTACCACTCATTTCTTCCCCAGTGCATCTAGCACCAACACACTCCACCACGACCGCCAAGCCTATTGTCCCTATGGTAGACAAACATCCTATGACTACTCACAGCAAACATGGTTTTCATCAACCCATCCAGCGTTTCAACCTTAATGTCATCTCTCCATCTCCCATTCCCAAAACCTATCGCGTTGCTCTCAATGATAAACATTGGCATGTGGCTATGCAAAGCGAGTTTGATGCCCTTCGAGCAAACAACACTTGGGATCTTGTCCCTCTCCTTGCTGGCGCTAATATTGTCACTGCCAAATGGATATTCATCACAATTTGAAGCCTGATGGCTCCTTGGACCGCTATAAAGCTCGTTGGGTTCTGCATGGTTTTTCTAAAAAACCCGAAGTTGATTTTGATGATACTTTTAGCCCAGTTGTCAAACTAGCTACTATTCGCACTATTCTTACACTTTGTTTGTCTAATGATTGGCTAGTCCACCAACTTGATATGAACTACACCTTATCTAAAACCATTTACTATCAACAACCTTCTGGTTTCGTTGATACCACGTGAAGCTCTCATTTTTGCTGGCTAAACCAATCTCTATATGGCCTTAAATAGGCCCCACCAGCTTGGTTTAGCCATTTTGCTACCTTTCTATTATCCCTTGGTTTCATCGGGTCTAATGCAGATCTATCCTTGTTTATCTATACCCGTGGCTCCAATGTTGTCTACCTTCTTCTCTATGTCGATGACATTGTTCTCACAGTATCCAACCCAACACTTCTTTGGTGGATAATTGATTATTTTCATAGTTAGTTCTCCTTGAAAGATCTTGGCAGCCACCACTTCTTCCATGGCGTCTATGTTCACCGTTCCCATGATGTCTTCTTTTTGTCCCAACATCAGTATATTACAGACATTCGTGATCGTGCAGGCATGACTACCTGCAAACCCTACACCACGTCAGTTGACATGAGCTCCAAACTATCCTCCTCAGCCGTTCCCGTTGAGAACAACACCCACTATCGAAGCATTGCAGGTGCACTCTCATATCTGACATTCACTCACCTAGATATTACGTATGCCGCACAGCAGACCTGTCTTCATATGCATGTTCTATGCAAGCCACACTACAACCTTCAAAAGCACATACTTCGCTATCTCAAAGGCACCATCGATCACGGTCTACAACTACATTGAACTGCACCAACAACTCTCACCGCCTACACTGACGCCGATTAGGCTAGGTGTCCTGACACTCGCAATACACCTTTCGCTATGGCATCTTCCTTGGTGACAATCTGGTGTCTTGATCGTCCATATTCAATTTAATAAAATATGTTTCTAAATTTCTCTAAATTCAAGATCTATCTAATGGTAGTGGAATTGTTCAATCCAAAGTTCATTTGAATTTTATTTTCTATTTATTTGTTTTTCTTGTATATTTATTTGCTTTCCAATGCAATCGTCCAAGTAGAGTACGAGAACATGGAAGAGGCGCAATACGAGACAACTAAGGAATTTCTAAACCAACCTAGGCGAGTCAATACTTTGATCATATTAAACATACATTTTATG